>JAWWLV010000100.1:63160583-63189323 GCA_035041135.1 Platyrinchus mystaceus
AAGGCAGTGGGGTCCTTGGGATGATGTAAGTCACACAGCTCCAGACTTCACTGCATTTGGAAGTAATAGCTGCATCCTTAACTTAGGCAGCTTCAAGGGAGGTCCCATTATTCAGCCCATCTGTAAAGAAATGGAGCTAAAAAATGGCCTTTTGCTTTATGAAAATGATGCTCATCTTCCTCAAATCCTGGCTCGATGCTTCAATGCCCACAAGCAGCAGTGGGCAAACCCCAGGGGACACTCATGGCATGTGTGGCCAGGGCAGTTCCAACAGCTCCCGGGGCTTGGGGAGACACTTCTCACCCACAGGAGAGCCTGAAATTTGCAATACAAAGTGTGAAGCACAAACCAATTTAGTTACCCACAGCGATTGCTTTCACCTGGTCTAATCAGCAGCTTTGCAAGGTTGTTTTCATTTTCTTCCTTCCCTACTCCCCTCAGTTCTGCTCCACAGCAAGCACCTCACTAAATTCCCTTAATCTTCCCTTTAGGTCATATGCTATCTTTTAATCCTTTAATCAATTTTCCTCTGGACTCTCTGTAATTTATCGATGATCTTTTAACAATGAAACCCCAGAAGCAAACACCCCTTCCCTGAGTGCATCAGCACCGGGTCAGTGGCAAGAGCAGCGTCGTTCCAAGTCTGTCCTGACAGTGATAACCTGGATGCTCAGCACAGCCTCTCCCTCCTGATGGAGGAGAGTAGCTTGTCATGCATCCTCTGTTTTGCTTGCAACAAAGAAGAAATAACAAGCACTTATTGTCATACAATATATTGTTATCAATACTGTAATTATTTCCTGAGGAATGGTGGGAATCCCCAGCACAGGGATAGATCCCCAGGGTGGGCAACCCCCCTGCACACACCAAACACCACAGCTGGGAATGAGTTGTCACCTAGAGATCCCCAAACCTCTTTTGGGCAGGATAAGGGGGCCAGAATGCTGAGATGAGCCCCACCCACAGGTGATTGGGGCACTGCTGCTTTTTCAGGGAACACACCACACTGTGCATGCAGCAGCACTGTCCAGTACAACGGGAGACCCTCCAGAGACCTGAAGCAGAGGGGAAAGAAGAGCACTGTGCCCAGATACCCCACTGATGGGCTGGGACTTATTTCTGGCTGGGTTGCGGTCTCTTCGTGAGGCTCAGCACCAGATTAAGTGGTTTGGCAGGGAAGCACAGGGTTGCTCTTTCTTCCCTTCCCTTTCTCACCCCCTCCAAGGTCAAACAGTCCTGCACTCTCAATAAACTGTCACAGGGGCTCCAGGGGATTTTAGGAGGTATTTGCTAGGATCTCAGCAGACCTGAAGCGTGACTTCACAGGCATGGGGGGGGAAATACCCTAGAGCTTTGAAGGGAAACGTTATTAGAGTCACTGAAGGATTTTGCTGTGCTCTCTGAAGTGTTTCACAGAAAATTACAGGTGAAGAGCAAGACCCATGGTCTGGACCTTGCCAGCAGCATAAGGATGCTGTGGTGTCCTGGCTCACATGAGCCCCATCATGGACCAGGAGCACACTGCAAATGCCTCCTGCAACAAGATGCACACAGATGGCTCAGAATCCTTCTGAGATGAGGTGAGCAGCTGGGATGGGTCTGAGAGCCAGGGCTTGGCTGAGGATGAGAGCTGCAAGGATGTGCTAGCAAAAAACAGACAAAGTAGAGCAGAAGGGGTTTACCCAAATAGTTTGCCATCCTCTCCCGGAGCAGAAAAAGCAGCTCTGGCTGGGTTGCAGCTAGGTCTGTCCCATGGATTATAAGTCACCAGCAGTACGGCAAGAAAGGCAGTATGCCTGGAGTATGTGGGGCAATTATGCCAATGCTTTGGACCTTTCCAGTGGTGACACGAGGTTGAACCTGAGTAGGATACTGACAGGAAGATTTGGGGTTTGTCTGTCACAGGGAGATACTGGAAGCATATCTGCCATGTGATACAGCAACCCCGTGCCCAGAAAGTGGTTCACAGGCATTTCTGGAGAGCAGATCCCACAGCAGCACCCACGACATTATGGCAGAGCAGCTCAACCATGGCCCAGCATAATAAAATTTAAATGACTTTTGAGGTCATAACACACACATGCATCTCAGTGGTTGTCTCTCCTGCTTTCTGCACTAATATGGGCTGGAAAGTCAACAACTGGGCCAGGATTCACAGGGCAGACACACAATCTTTGTTTCTCCTCCCATGACAATGCTTTACTTGGACCCTTGAGGAAGTCTGTAGCTCGAAAGCAGCCCTCACTATGAGCCAAATGGGTTGCAAATGTACTGGCATGTGTTGTGTCATCTGCAGTGGTTAATAGGATCCATTTTCCAAGGAAGGGGAAAAGGAAGAAGAGGAGGGGAATGCTTGAATCTGCAGAACAAACATTCACCACCACTTCCAAAGCACTACACCCAAGGCAATAGATTATTTATGAAAGTTAGGTCTGGAGCTATAACCTGCAAGGGCTTCTCACAAAAATGCAGGTGGATTCAGATGTCAAATCAAAATCCTTAGCACTTAATACCTTCAAAGTCTGTACACAGAACGGATGCGTTGCTGGCCCCAGTGGGGTTATCATGAGATTTGTCTCTCATTTCACCAGCAGTCCTGTTATCATACCAATTCCTGCTACCCTGGAAGAGGGCAGGGGACCTCCCTTCCCAGTGGCAACTACACCATACACCAGCTCTGAGACATTGCAGGAGTTGCCATTCCATATGGTGTTTGCTGCAAAGCTTGAGAAGAGTGGTAAATGGCAGAAAAGCACCCTGTGTCACCTTACAGACAAAGAAGATGCAGAGCAGTCACAGGATGGCTACTGAGGATAGAGAGGCTGACTGAAGATGCCTGCTAATCCCTCAGCCCTGAGTGCAGTTCCCCATGTGTCCTGGTAGAGCCAGGTGCTCGGTCCACTTCTGCTAGCATATGAGCATTGCCGGGCTCAGCACCCATGGATGATTGAGCTGCCAAAGCCCCTGCCTTCTGCCTGGCCCCAGGCAGGGCTGGAAGATCCCTCCTCATCTGCCCGGTTTTCCTGCAGCCCAAGCAGATGTTCTGGGTCCTGTGTCCTGGGACAGATCCCGGCTTGATTTATTACTGGACGTGACTTCTGGAGTTTGTCAAAGGCACCCACTCCCCCTCCCCTGACTTTTCCCACACCCTTCCCATTTTGTTTTACGTTCACTTTGTGGTCTCCCCACCATAGCTTGCAATAAACAGAAACTCATTTCCAGTATAAACAACTGCACACTCTGACCCAGCGAGCCGTACAACCCTGCCTTTCCTGCTCTCCACCCCTGCCTGCTTTGGGTTCTGGGAAAACAGTCTCTTCCTTCTGCTTTTTTTCACCCCCCAGCCTTCTGGCCCTTTGCATTATTTTTTTCCCTGAGATTTATAACGTGCCAGCCGGAGCTGGAGTGGTCTATCCTACTCCATATCATGTACATGCTATTAAAAGAAATTCTACCAATAGATCTCGGTAAGGAAAGCCACCTGAGCTCTGCCTGAGCTAAGGGTTTACACCCAGGATGGGCATGTTGGCCCCAGTATGGCCAGAAGTCTTTAAGATGCGGGATGCCTCTCAAGGCATGAAACAAGGCAGGATTTAGAAGACTTAAGTCATCGACTGGAAGCGTGTGGGGCAGATCTTGCCCTCTCCAAGCCCTAAGTTGGGAGAGACACCAGCCTGATGGGAGCCTGGTGAGAGACTTTGCAGGAATGCCAAGGAGACCTGGATAGTCACCTATCTCAAGGGCTGGGCTGACGGTCTCAGTTGCCTTTATCTGTCTTTAACCACTGGGGAGGGAACTGGCTGGGCCAAGCAGTCTGACTCTGCTCTTGCTGTGCTTGATGGGGACAGACAGCCACTTGGGGAAGGCAAATCAAATCTTCCCTTTATATGGGGTAAGTAACTGCCCACAGCATTTTCATGGCTGTACAGGGAGGGCAGCCAACACACATGTGCTAGAAAGACCCTTAACTTTGCAAACATGGTGCCCATCAAACGCCTTTGTCCCACAGTGATGGCACAATGTGCAAAGCCAGGCTGGCTGTGGCTTAGTGGTATGGATGGTGTGCTTGACCCCACAGTCCTGACCCTCCACCTGCCAGAATGAACCCAAGTGGATGAAGCCAAATCTGCACAGATTCAACCAATAAAAACAGTGAACATCATTTTGTCACCTGTAAGAGATCACTAAAGGCTCCAGAGGATTCCCTGGCACGGGAAGTCTTTATATCAAGGCTGAAGACTTTCCTGACAGTTCTGCCACCCTTCAAAGAGGGATCCATTCAGAGAAGCACCCTAGCAGAGGCCACACAGCAGGGCAGGTAGCAGCAGCAGGCTCCCATGTCTTCCTCAATCCCACATCCAGGGATGCTGCAGGGGATGCTGTGCAGCATCTGCCTTTTCCCATGGCACAGGGATATTGAGGTCAATCACCTTGTCATGCTTGGTGACAAAGCTGCTTGTTTGGCCCAAGCTCTTCGGTTGCAATTTTACTCTCTATTACCCTTCTTCTACTCTCTAATGCCCTCTCCCTAGGACAAGCCAGACCAGGACCACCAGTGGTCACAAATTAGTTATTTAATTCCAGGCAAGGAGCTGGTCAAAGCAGCCAATGGTTTAATTTTAGATGGGAGATAAGGAAAAATAAGGAAATGGGGTGAATTAGCGGAAATCTGAACCCAAGTGGTATGGCTGGAGAGAATCCCAGCATTGTATACTGGCCTCTAAGAATGATGGAAATATTCTTATGTCTGCTATGAATGTACGATACCATGCTCATACTACCACTGGCTTGGACTAACTGACAGCAGGACTTGTGCAGCCCCAGACAGCTGGATTTTAGCTGCTTGTGCTGCATCTCTGTTGGTTTTTCTGCATTTGGGGTTTTCCATGTTGAAATGAGCACCCTGAGGGGGCTGCAGAGCACTGGGGTGCTGATGGAGTGCTGCAGCACTGCACCAGGAGCTCCACACCTACAAGAAGGTTATGTTGATTTGGAAAAAAAACTGCGCATGTCATTTACAGGGACATTAAACCTGAGTGAATGTCTCTATGTAGAGTGTGAGTGCAAGCAGAGACTGCAGTACTATAGAAACCCCTTCACAAGGCAACGGAGAGCTACCAGCCACAGCTCCTGGCCTCTGACTACTCCCAGCAGCTATTCCAAGCAGGCAAGTTTGCCCATCTTATCTTGTCCTCAGAGAGCGGTTGATGCTGATCAGGTCTGTAATGTTCCCAAGATAGGCCAGTGAGCAGGATCTGGGCTGGACTGGTATCTCCAGTCACCCACTCTAATGCATGAATGTGTTGGAATGAGCCTTACACATGCTGCTTGATGCAAGAGCCAGGCTGTGAGCTTGCCCCGGGGTAGCTGGATCTTCCCAGAGGGAACTGTTCCAGGTGCTTTAAATTCCCTTGAGCAGAAAGTGACAAGAGATTTGGTAACGCGGATCCACCTTGGTGAAGCTCGTGCTGTCTATGCAACAGGTCCAGCAGATGGTCTGCCCATATTTGATGGGAAAGCTGAAGGGCACGGGAGGTTTACTCTGCAAAATGCCCAGTTCTCATGAAAGAACACTGATCAGGAGGAAACACTCTAAAAACTCCCTGTACAAAAATCACTGGAGTGGAGAAGCCCTTCTGTTACATGCTGAGACTCATTTTATCTTGGCAGTTTGGCTATTATCATGCATCACATCCCCATTTTTCGACAGCATGTCACGACATGGCTCCGTATCATGATGAGAGCAGTTGATGTTGCAGGTGGCTGCACCATGGCAGCAGTTACAGCCAGCTACAAGGAACTGCACAAGGGTCTGCCAGATTCCCTAATAACAAATCCATAGCAATGGATTAGCTGTCTATGGAGATAGCTGGTAGTGTTTTATCACCCCTTCACACCCCATTGATAAAAGCACTCTTGGTATGGAGGGTGTCAAGGAAACCACTCCGCTCCCCTCCCGTGGATGAGCAGCTGAAGCTGTCCCCAGCTGTGCCCCTTAGCCTTTGTGTTGTCCACCCAAACCACACATCCTCAGTGCAGTTAATCCCTGCAAGCTCGAGGAAGGAGACAGCCCAGGCCACTGAGGCCCAGCACAGCTCCTGGCACTATGGCTCCTGGCAGTGCTGCAAACAGCACAGTGTGCCCTCACGGCTCACGGCAGCTCCAGCCTCTAACCTCACTGCAGTGAGACTCTTTAGGCATGCTGGCACAATGCCTGCCTCCCTGTCCCTGCTCAGGAGCATAGGCAGAATTCCTGGCTCTCTCCAGCATGATATGTGCAGCTAGGAAATGCTCCGAGCATGCCAGCACTGGAGCCTCTGATTCTCCTCCAAGTGACCCACAGGGTACTGTTAGAGCTGCTGTTATGGTGATTTTTATTTAAATCAATATCTTCTGTGTTATCCCTGAAGCTCTCATTACTAATAACCTCTCATCCTCCCAGCATGCCTTCAGTGGCGGTCAGATTTGCTTTGCTCTGCACAGAGCAAAAGCCTCTCAACACTTCTTCTCCTTTGCAACTCACCTCTGCTCATGCCACCCGGGAGCGATGCTGCTTCTACCCTGGGTGCCATTCAACCCCTCTGGCAGTCACAAGTACCTGTGGGACTCCCAGCCGGTATTTAAGTTTCCAGACACAGTGATGGGAGGAGAAAGCCCTGTAAAATCTCATTTCCAAAGACTTTCTTTAAGTGCCGGCCCCATGTGGGATCTGATAAAGCAAATCTCAAAGGTTCAAGCATGCGGCTGTTGAATCCCATGTCTGCAACACTCTTCATTACTATTTGCACATCCTAGCCCTGTGTTTTTGGCCATGTGATTGCTGGAGAGAGCAGAGGTTTCTCTGCCTGCAGTTTCTCAACACGCATGGAAGAAGTCTGGGTCACTTGGTCACCTGCACCAGCAAAAAGGGGTAAGGGAACCCCTCAGGCACTGCTGCAATCCTGCTAACCCCACAGTGCACAGAGAAACACCCTGGTTTTCCATAATCTTAAAATTACAAGAATAAATCCTTTCCTGTTTCATCTGAGCACATACAGGTCCTTTTCTACTAGAGCTGAAAGTCTTGGTAAATCTTCCACAGGTACAAGTGTGACTCAGCCCAACAGCCACAGGGTGACAGTCCTGGGGCTGGGGACCTGCCAGCTTGAGGCACAGCCCTAAGGTGAGCAGACATGGATCCCTCATGGGCACATGCTGCAAAGGCAGTGCTTGCTGCAAACGCAATGCCTGCTGCCAAGCACTGTGCCAGGGGTGCTGCAGACCCCTGAGGCAATGGCCCCCAGAACAAAGCACCAGCCACCATTTCTCTGTCCTCCCTGGCTACCCCTCCCCAAATCCCTCCCCAACAGCTTCTCCAGGTTGTAAAAACCAAAACCAACAGAGAGAAAAAATGAGGCCTAAACTCGTCACCATGATGGCAGATAGACACACTATGAATTTCCCATGTCAAAATAATGGATCAAAACTCGTGCTTCCACTCCGGCTCCAGAAGGGCACGGCTGCTCCTGTCCATGCTTTATGTTCGATGAAACCGAGTTAGTAGGGTTTTTATCTGTCAATTAGGAACCATGAAACAGTTATTAAATAGAGTCAGAGCCCTCCTTGCTGCTTTCCTGGGCAGTGCAGGAGACACATAACAGCCTGTAATGAAGCATTAAGCAGCAGCAGTTTTGTTTCTGATAGGATTGGAAATGATAAGCCAGCGAGGCATGGCTAGATAGGGGGAGTGGGTCCCCGCCTCAGTGGACACATACCAGCAGCTGCTATGGGGAAGATCAAGACTGAAATTTCTGCCCCCTGCCCCAGATAAGGTCTCTGTAGGACTGCCGTCTCGCTGCATCTGCTTGATGGGGAAAAAGCAAGGGCCTGAATTTAATTATCTTTTTTTTCTAGTGCAGCCCTGGTTGATTACTGTAGAGCCAGGAGGGCCTTTGGCTGTAAGCAGCAATGTTATCCAAGCCCCAAGGAGAAAAAGGGCTGGTTTAAATAAGTTTTAAGAGACAGGGACTGGGCCGTTCATGGGAAGGGAGATAACACAGGCACAACCCACTTCTGGAGGTCATCAAAGTCTAGGGAATGTTGCCACTGCCCTTCAGCTGCAGATGTGATGCCCTACAGCATCTTTCAGTATGATGGCACATCTCGGGGCTGAAATTGTCCCCCAGGCAAGGCTGGAATGTCTGCCTGACCTCAGAAGTCCTCTGTCAGGATTTGGTATAGGACAAGTCCCAATTCTAGACAGAGGGATGGTACTTCAGTAGAGAGTGAGACACCCCAGGGAAGGAGAGAGCACCATCCTAGCATGGGAAGGGGCAGAGGTGCATATTCCCAGTGCCAATGGGTGCATTTACCTGTCTACTTCCAATTGCTCGTGTCTCAAGGTTTGGAAAGCCCTTGCTCTACCCTGGCAGGTCTTCACCCACACCAGCCCCAGGAGGTGCATTTGCTCAGCCACCTACAGCCATGGACCCACCCCCTCCTTAGCCATTGCAGGCAATGCCTATTTACAGCCAAGGGACCTTCCAAAAAGGGGACGAAGCAAACTGTCCTTTTCCAGGGGAACACCATGGATCTGGCCATGCCAAAGCGTTTCAGACATTTTTGGGTGCTTTGCAGCTTGTTTGTTCACAACAGAAACAGGACAACAACAGCAGTGGTGTTTTTGCTTCTGGTGATTTTAAATGAACGGTTGAGTTTCCAGGGCTTTTCCTTTTGGAGCTCTCTCTGATTTAATTAAAAACCTCATCAAACAAAAATAAAATGAGCAAAATCTTGAACACAAGCGCTTAATTCTCTAACAAAATTCAACAAAAATTTTCATCTGGCTCCGACTTCCAGGGCATTTTTCCAAAGTTGCCAGTGAATAGCAAAACCTATTCATTTCTGCTTTCTGGGCAAACCGGTTAGGAATTTGAAGATTAGCATCTCCCAGTGCAACAAAGTTTTCCACTAGCTCCCTCTCCAATTGCCACCCTTCAGAGAGCAGTTATGCTGGCTCACTATAAACATCCACCATCCACCCCTCTCTTCCCAGGCAGTTTTCAGAGTTTCACAGTGTTTGCAAGACTATGCCCGGTCCTTCCCTTCCAGCCATGAAGAATAAGAGGGAGCCCTCACCCTGGCAGTGATCTGAGCTCTCCCTCCATGGAACAAATGTAGCTATAGGAGCAAATCACTCAGAGCTATAAGGCAGTGATGGATATGTTTCAGCATGGCAGATGGGATGGATGCTGGCAGACAGGATGCTGTGAGAGGAGCACCGAGGGTACAGTGAAGGGCATGCTTCCCTGGGGAAACAGCCTCCTCCTGCATCCGCTGACCTGTTGTGTGCACATGCCATGGGCATGTTGTACCTGCATGGGGCTCTTTAAAACTCACAAAGAGAGGCAGACTTGTTCAGTATTTATTGCTACCAAGCCATCTCCAACACCCTTCATCTTGCCAAAATGAAGAAGATGACCATGATATTGCTGAAGTAGTTGTGCTGCCTCTCTAACCTATCTACAGAAGTGGGGAAACACTTAAGTGGCAGGAGAAGCAACAGGTACTGTAACAGAGGATGAACCCAGGTAAGGCACAGAGCCATGTCTGCAGAGACTGGCACACTCAGGCTCTCTGAATTGCAAGCTGCTTCCTCGAGAAAATGCTATCTTGGCCCCTGTACACTGAGATGGGTTGGTGCCCACAGCAGGATTTCCACCTCTGCACCATGGTGTGTTGCTCATGGCTGCAGACAGCAGGGGAGCCCAGTACAACCCAGGCTAAATTTCATCCCTGCTCCCACTGGAAGCTGGGTGCAAGCCCCTGGAGTGGTTTGGCACCAGCCACTGGAGCCATCACACACAGCTGGACTGGGCTGCAGAAGGAAAGATACAACAGGAACAAGAGAAATGGGAATCCCTACCTGTTCTGGGAAAATGGTGAGAGGTTTTCAGCTCCTTTTCAGGCACAGTCAAGGTGTGGCCTGCAAGGTGGCCAGGATGGAAGGCCACTGTGTGCTGCTGTAGAGAGGCACATCTGTAACCAGTGCACCAACATCAGGGTAGGGGTAAAGAGCAATACAAGTGGTTCTCCCCATTCTATCCCAAAGAAGATGCAAAATTAGGGCCAAAGGCAGCCCAGCGTCCTAACAAAGCACCTACAACCCTTGTCTGGCCAGACACCTTAGACTTTGCAGCCCTGCAGCAGCAGAAGACTTTCCTCGTTGCACCTCTTCAGCACAGAAATAGAGGCTCCAGGCTGTTCCTCAGGGATCAGCCTCTGCTTTCAAAAAGCAGCCAAGTGTCTAAACCAGGCTGGAGCCTGTTGCTGGTTCCACAGAGCTGATCAGCCAAGAGACAGACGGGCAATGTGGACAGAAGACCCATGGGGGCTCTTTACAGCAGTGGGTGAAGGGGCTCTGCAAATGCCTCTATCCTAGTATGAGCATCCTCCAGCTGGCAAGAGGGGCTGCAGCCTGACCAGCTGTTCCATGCCTGCTTTGCACCAGGAAGGGATTCTCGGAGTGAGGGGAGGGAAGGTGGGCAACCCCTCCTCCGCCACCTTCCCAGCTTCCCTGAAATTTGCTCAAGAACAAACTCTCGGGGATTAGCAGCAGCCACATCCTGGTGAGAACAATGTTAGGGGATTATGAGATTAGAAATACCATTTATGCCGAGAGGAATAACTCTAATTCTTATCTGATTGCCTACAGATGTCAGCAATCAAAGCGCCTCTTTCATGCAAAGCAGGGAGTGCTGCCCAAGTGGTAGGTGAACAGGACTTGGCCCCCTCCTAACACCAGGAGAGCCAGGTCCTTCCCTGTGATACATGCCCTGGATCATGTTTGGCAGCAACTGCTGCTGTGTCAGTTCCTTCCTGGGGAAAAGCTGCTCCGCAGGAGCCCTGTGTTTGTGCTGCATCCCCCTCCTCTTCTGTCTCTGCTGGGTCGCCTGCCCAGTATAAAATCACCTGTGCCCTCTCCGTGCAGGGTGCTGGTGGAGAGCCTGGGGTAGTGGGTGTTGCTTTGCCCACAAGCAATACCGCCCTGAAAACCCACATCTTCAGATCACCTGCAAGCCCACTGCAGCCCATTTGCTACCCTGTGCCGCTAGTTCCTCCTGCCCTGGGCTGTGTCCTCACGAGCAGTGTCAGCACCTTTGGACACGGCACCACATGCAGGGTGCATAGCCTCCCCTGAGTGATGCATAGCTCTTCCTTCTCCTGGAGGGGTCAGACAGCTTCAGAAGGAGACAAACTAAACAAGTCTCACCCCAAAACAGTGTACTGCACCACTGTACTCTCAGGGTCTGCCTTGAACCCAGCTGGGAGTGTCAGGGCTGGAGGGTGGCATCACTGTTCCTGTGGCACAGCTGCTCCCTGTGGCACAACTGCTCCCTGGGCTGGCCAAGCACTTTGTGCCAGCTCGCCTGGGGAGGCAGCTCCTAATGGGGTGGCCTGGGAGGCTCCTCCCAGTCATTAAGGAAGGTAAGTGCTTCTGGGCATGCTGTGCCAAGGTCCTGTCTGCACACTGGAGGCAGAGGTTAGTGCCATTTGAAGGCACATTATCTCCACTCGACTCATGAAAAGCTCTGTGTCAATTCCTCCTTTAGAAGAGGGATTGCAGGAGCTTTCTCTCCTTCATGCTAATGGTTACATGAGTATGTCCATCCTATCTCCCTTCTTCCTTTGCTTTCTCAGACCTGAGCCATCTCATCCCATTTTGGCAAATTTTGCTTTCTGCCTTCTCTGTGCCTTGCAGACACCCCAGTGTTGAGCCACCATTTGCCCATTATCCTAAGTAGGGACATGCAGCATCCTCCAAACACCCCACAGTGTCCTGTGCTGCAGGTTTTATCTCACAGCCCTGCTCTGCACCACCAAACACCCAAGTCACATAACCTGATGAAAGAAAAAGCAACTGCGAAGCTAAATCTGCAAGACAGGGAAATGCACCTTCCTTAACTCACCGACTTGAAGGCCACGGGAGAAAATTAATTCATCTCACCTGACCTCCTGGGTTGCACAGGCCATTATATCCCTCCATTACCCCTCTGTTGAGCCCAATAACTTGTGTTTGACTGAATCATCTTTCAGCAAGGCAGCCAGCCTTGCTCTGCAGATAACAAGTGACAGAGCAGCTGCCACGGCTTTTGGCAGTTTGTTCCAATGCTTAATCATTTTTTCTATTAAAAATATGAGCCTCATTTCTAATTCAAACGTGGTTGTGCTCAGCTTCCAGTTATTGGCTCTAGTTATGCCTTTGCTTGCTGGTTTAGTACCCAGTATCTTCCCTGCTTGGAGGTAATTACCAATGGGAGTCAGGGCATCTTTCCAGCTTTCCTTGAAGGCACTGAACAGACTATTTTAAGTCTTTTTCATTTTGGCAGTTCCACTGCTCCCTTCGCATCCTTCTTTACTTTTCTGGTTTTTCAGGGTCCTTCTCAAATCACTTCTTAAATAACATCATGGGGACAATCTGCAAGGACCTACTATTGTCTTTGTCATACATATTCAGCATTTGGCAGAGCTAGCTCAGTTTTGGATCCAAGAGCTCCCTTTTTGTCCAGTCTGTCCCAGTGCAAACTCACAATTTGGGGCATCTCCATCCTGGCACCCTCCTGCAAGAGTTATCTTCTGCACTCTCTGCAGTTGTGCTTTCTTTATCATAATTACACCCTGGAGGTGTGTGGCAGCACAGACCTCACACCACCAACAGTCCCAGGCAGCTACTCTGCTCACCCCAAATAAGAATCATCCCTGAGGCTTGCTGGGAGTTGCTGGGAGACAGGGAAGTAAGAGAAGGGAATGCCGCAAAGCGATGCCTGCAATGACCATGTCTCACAGCAGCTTTGTGAGCTTTTGAATAGCCATGAGAAAGCCCACCATTCTTTTCCACTTCTGAACAAAACCCTCAGCAAACTCCGTGGGCTGACACAGCAGTCCTTGTGCCACTATGGAAAAAAATCACATCCATGAACACTGTCTTGGCAGCTAAAAATGCAAGTGGTGTTTCCCCTCCTGAGCCTTTGGAGGAGATGGGAGTGTTGTTGGTATGCTAATGCTGCTCTAGCAAAGCAAGTGGTGTTTGCAAAAGCCAGGTGTCACCACCAACATTTTCAGCAAGGAACAGTGTGATGCTCTTGCACAGAACAACCCAGAAGTGTTGATTTGCATTGATGTGAATAGTAAGGGTGGTCATGGTACCAGCACCTCCCTCCATGCTCTCTTTTCCAAGAGTGCAGCATTCTGATTTTGGACCTCATCCAGCCACTTACATCCAATGTTTCAGGTCAGCTGGAGGTAGGGGAATTCTCCTTTCCTTAGAATTCATGACTCTGTGAGTAGAAGGCAGCAGAAGCAAAGCCACATGGTGGCCAGCCATGCTCAGCTAGCTCTGCCTCACTTATCCAGGCAGCATGAGAATGAGGAGGGATGAGAGGAAGGGCTGGATGATGGAGACTGTGGCAGAAAGGGGAGCATGAGTGGAGGTTGCCCAGGAGTGATGCCTCCAGGCCAGCTGCCTGTCAGATGTCCCACTCCACAGTGTGATATAGAAACGCCTAGTCCTGTGTGATCTGAGTATGCTGCTTCCCTGAGGTGGGCTGCAGTGGGCAGGAGTCCTGGAATTGAGGGTGCCCAACCCAGAACACCCCATTTGGAAAGCCTGGTAGGGTGAGGATGGCAATGAATCATTAGTCTGCTTTTAAGCCCAATTGTGTGGCTTTGGAAAATTGCTCAGTCTGTGCCTTAATTTCCCCTTCTGCCTTTTTATTTAGACTCTTAACTCCCCTGCTTTCCACCGAGCTGGGGCTCTTCTCCCTGGCAGGGAGGGGAATGGGAGGTGGCACAGGCTGCCCTATATCACCAGTGCAGCATGGGAGTTCATGTTCCTGGTTTTCAGTGAAGGCAAGAGAGGAAGAGGAGGACGAAGCTGGTGAGGCCAAAGAGCCTTTTCAGAGGGTAACTGCACCTGGCTGGTGACTCAAGTAAGTCAGGCACAGAGGGAAAGGGGAGCAGCTTGGGTCCAAATCCAGAGAGCAGGGATGAACTCAGCGCTGGAAGGATGAGCATTAGGAAATCATTTAGGAGCCAGAAATGTACCCACAACAGCCAGAGGTGCTCCATGTCAGCATCCCCTCTTTGCAAAGGCACATTCAAATCCATTGCACACCTTCAAGCACAGATCTACCCACTGTGCTGTGCCACGACACTGCTGTGCATACAGGGATGCTGCAGCACACAGGTGGTGATGCACAGGTATGCACAGGCAGGTTGCTGTGCCCCAGACCACCATGTGTTCAGAGACACCAGCACAGGCACTTTTCTGCCCAGCATCTTCCACTCTGTGCTCAGACAGATGCCTATGCGGCACTTGATGCTTTGGGCTTTCACTTCATTGCAGGTGCAGTTTTGGGAGCACATACTGTCTTGGGCACTTCTCTGGGAGAAATGCTCTGTGGGCCACACCATCATCAGAGGGCAGGGATTCAGCAAGGGTGATTATTCCCCAAAAAAGTGAATGGTATAATGTCAACTGCAAAGACAAGACATGACAAATCCCAGCTCGTTCATCATACACACAACATATTTTACAGCTCCAGCCTGCCAGGAGCAAGCATTGGCTCAGAGAGGTTGCACAGCATCCAATAAGCAGCCAAAAGGCAGAGAGCTGCTTGCAGCCCTCTGCTTTCTTCCCTCACCAAGAGGACAGGATGCACCCATGACATATGACAAGCCACGCTGTGCAAAGCTGCTCCTTAAGGAACATGCAGAGTTGGGGTGTGCTCAACACAAAACCACTCACACTGTTAAACTGTGGGGCGGAAATACATCCAGTGTTGGGAATGCTCAGAACAAGAGCAAAGATAGAGCACCAAGGTCTGAGCTACAACTCCTAACCTCCTCAAGGTTTCCTAGAATGGGCCCATTGTGTGATCTCGAGAGGTGGATAGCAGCATCCAACTCCTCTTCCTATATGTCCAAGTGGAGCCACACAGGAAATCAAGCTTCCTCTGTGAACCTGACTCTGATCCAGCCCTGGCTTTGTAGTTGCTCTGTCCTCAACTTCTCTCAGCTGGGGCAAACTGCAGCACTGGGGAACCACTGCTGGTTCCTGCTGCCGTGAACTGCTGCACACGCATTGCTGGGCTCTGCCTGATGTCCCCATAGCAAGACCAAATTTCCCCATGCTGCTTGGAACATCAGGTGGTCATTGCTTACTTGCTTTTGGCAAACATCCTGCACTCTTCTTACTCCCTTGCACCACCAGCAGCCAGACAGCCCAGTCTGGTACCCTGTGAGCTGGTGGAGAGAGGGACACCCAGCCTACTGTTAGCTGTGCTCAGCAGGCTGTGTGTAGCTCCTGTCGGTGCAAAGAACATCCTGGAGAGAAAACAAGCAGCCGTCACCCTGGGGATGGTATCATAAACCATTTTAATAAGGCATTTTGCTCCCCCCTCCCCACCATCGCAACTCATGCAAACGCTGCCTTGTTTAGTTGGCAGCAAACGATAAAGAACCCCAGGGAGCACAGGAGGGGAAGAAAAGGGACATCTGTTTAGAGCATTTCTACTGCATGGCTCTCCCAGGCTATTTCTATCTCTTCTTGTCAAAATTTATCAACTGCGTAATTGTTTAAACAGCATTAAAGTGCTTGGAGCAAGAGCAACTGGAAATTGTCCTGTAGTTGCCTCTGGTACTGATGCTGACAGCTCAGGAAGGGACTGGGGAGAGAAGGGATCCATCGGGCATGGGAACCCTCTGACTCCTTTTCCGGGGGTGAAGACACCACCCCGTCTTGCTAACAGCAAGAAAATAATCTCACTTTATCGCAGTGTCCTTCCCTGCTTTCCAGATCCGAAATTGTGCTCCCTCTCCTCTGCTCTGACCCACTGTTAGCACACATTTAGTCTGATAAATTATTTACAGCAGACTCACTGGCTTGGGAAGCCACAACTAATGACAATCTCTTTCACACTGAAGTACCCCAACCCTGCTGAGCCCTTTGCTGGCACCGCACTGCGTGCCCAGGCCCTGCTGTGGTTCCCAGCCACCATCAGAAGTTTCAGAGTGACGGAAAAGCACTGGGAACTGGGAAAAGATGAGGATTTGTTGCTGCCTGCTATCTCTTCTCCCTTCCAGCAGGAGGGATGTGGCCACCCAGGATCCCCACTCTGAGGTCTTCTCATCCCTGGTGACACTACCTGACCTGGGTGCCTGCAAACATGGGCACATGTGGCTGATGACAACAGCTACACCCTGTGCTGGTGACATCAGCAGGATTTCTTATTTCAGCACCGTCTGGGAAGCAAACAGTGATGTTAAGTACCATAGCTGTACTGAGCTGTGGGTGGAGAAGAGAAACCAGCATTCACACGTGGAGCATCCACCACTTTGCTCCCTTCTCCATTGCTGCAGTGATAGGAGGTGGCCATATCCCAGCCAGTCCTTCCCCTCCCAGCACCCTGGAAGCTGGGGACACATCGCTGGTGGGCGGCAGGAAGTTTGTGCCAAATATTTTGACAAGGGGCACTTAGGAGCAGCTCAGACAAAATCCTTCCTGGCACAGAGGCCAGTGCAAACAGAGCACCAGCATGGATACCCTCTGCTCACCCCAGCAGTCAGGGTCCCAGCCTGTGACCACCATCCCTCAGCCAAGGAGGCTTTGTCTTCTCAGCCCTAGGCATCCCTAATTCCTGGCACTGCCAAGCAACAACAGTTGTGGGAAGCTGTTTAGACTGGACTTGGGCTTCTTTAATTAAGGAGCTGTTTTTTCATATTAAGCAGGATAAACAAACCTCAGGAGAGCAGAAGGAGGCTGTGCTGCTATCCACCCAGGGCATAGGATGCTGGTGCTGCACAAAGCCTTCCGTATTCAGTATTTGTGCCAGGCAAGAACACAGAGGGTTTCCCAGGAAGCTGCCAAGCTCCAAAGCCTTTTTGCCTTTCTTCCTCCAGCCCAGCAGCTGGAGCTAGGCTCCCCCTCTGTCCCATCCCATAAGCTTATTCCCAGCCCAGCTGCAGAAGAGAGGATGCACAGAGAGCCTCTGGACTCACTTCCCACGTAGGTCCAAAGCTCAGGATCACACATTCACTACGAGGGCTCTTGCATTTTGAGCAGCCTGTCTCTAACAGACACTCCATTCCTATGTCTGGCTGGTTACTGGCAACCCTGGAACTCTGCCGCTTGAGGAGGGTGGCAAGGGGGGGATGACCACCTTCTCCCCTTCACAGTGGGAGGTATGAGGCCATGAGATGCTCCTGATGTGACTCAGGTGGAGCTGTGAGCTCTCCATAGCACTCAACATGGCACGAGCTCATCAGTCAGTGGGGTTGAACTTTGGACCATGTTCCTTCAGGTACCAGTGGGAACCTGTCATGGGACATGGGATACTGCAGGCACTGGCCACCTCCTGGACATGCTCTTCCCTCAGGCAGTGGCTCCACAGGCCACAGCTTTGGCAAGGCCAGGGCAGAGCTGCCAGCGCTGTGATCCCATGCCACCATGGCACCTAATATACGCCATATGACGCTCCCCTGGCCTCACCACCGCGGGAAGGGGGGGAGCCACGAGGATGGGAGACAGGATATTTTTATTGTTTCTGACACCGGCTGCCCCAGATTATCATGTTTTATGCAGTGAGCCAAAGAAGCATCACTCTGCTATGCTGCAGCTGGGCTGGCTGCCCAGCCCAGCCAGGGGAAGGGCGAGAGGAACGCAGTGGGGTGTGGGTGCATGCACGCGCGGGTGCAAGCAGACAGGTGTGTGCACATGTGGGCCACAGGGCACGGCTTCATTCAGCCCTCCCCGCTGCGGCATGCAGTGTGCATCCCGCTGGATGGGGCAGGAAGGTCGCCTGCCGCCTGCAAACGTGTTTGTTTTTCTAGTCTGGCTCCTAATTCAATTAGGACTAATTGCATTTGGGAGCCTGGTGGGGTTTTTCGGATGGGTTTTTTTTTTTTTTTTGGCCTTCTCCTTAAAAAACTGGGATAGTGATTTGCTTACTTGTTACCCGGTATGCCTTTCCAGCTCCTGGCTGGGCCAAGACTCGAAATCTGGTCACTGGCAGCACAGTCCATCCATTGAATTTTACCAGCCACAAAAAACACAGCACAGCATGGGAAGGCAGCGATTGGAGGGCCTGTGTGCCTCATGAAATAAAACCAAATTTCAACGAACAAAGCACTTGTGCAAGCTGGTTGACCTCATCTGTCACACCTCCTTTCTGTGGCTCTCAGGAACTGGGGGTGATGCCTGGCTGTGAATCACCCCCGGACCACTGCACCTACCCAGCCTCCAGTAGGCACATGGGGAAAAGTAACTCCATCTGTAGCAATAAACGCAACAGCTCTGCGGTGTTTCTCCTGATGCTGGAATACCAACAGTCATTTAAATTTATTGGCTCCATTCTTGCCATAGGTTTGGCCCACATTAATGTAGTCCTGCCCCAAGCACTGCCTGGGCACAGCCTTGGGGCTGACCTTGAGTGGGCCTATCCCCAAGGGATAGGAGCACATTTGGAGGGTGAGAGGGATAAATTGAAGGGTCGGGCACTGCTCCCTGCCAGCTGGCCCTGGTGCCAGGGAACGGTCACAGTCGTGTTTAACTTGGTGCTCTCGAAATAGCCTAAGTTTACATCGCCGCGGGAAGGGATTGGATAAGGTCATAGGGGAAAAATCCATCAAAAGGGCTTTTTTTTAAAAAAAAAACAAACAAAAACTAAGCCCTGTGTCACAGATCGCTGGACACAAGCAAGGAAATATCTGTACACGCTGACCCCAAGCCCGGGCCTTCTCCGTTAGCATCTGTGCGAGTGGCAGGAGCGCTGGCCTGACCAGAGGCACCCTGCTCTGAGGCAGAGGTATCCTCACCAGAGAGGCTGCGGAGACCAAACCTCTGTTCTCCCAAGCTGGCACGTTGACAGTGCCCTCCTGAAGTTTTTCCCATGGAAGCAGGTGAGCATACACCAGTCTCTGGCACTGCCTTTCCTCACTGTTTAGCTGATGCCCATCATGAGATGCTCACGCCTGCCCTGGTGCTGCATCCCACTCCTGGGATGCAGAGGTGCATGTTTTACACGGTGATGTCACTACATTCTTTT
The DNA here is from genome assembly GCA_035041135.1 of Platyrinchus mystaceus. Classification (NCBI taxonomy): domain Eukaryota; kingdom Metazoa; phylum Chordata; class Aves; order Passeriformes; family Tyrannidae; genus Platyrinchus; species Platyrinchus mystaceus. The sequence continues at coordinate 63,179,666 of JAWWLV010000100.1, forward strand.
TTTTCTTCTTTATTGTGATAGGTGAAAAAGAAAAACTGTTTTAAAAAAAAGGAACAACAAAAAATAGATGCAAACTTGCAGTACAATTCCCTGGTTGCAGCTGGAGCCCAGCTGGGAGGGAAAAGACTTCTAAGACAGAGAAAAGGGAGGCTCTGATTATTTATTAGTGGCCAATGTTTGATTGCTTGCTAATCAGTCCAGAGAACACACTCGGGTTCTCCTGGCCTCCCCGCTCACATGTGGTTCCTGTTGGTTTGTCCCTTCCTCCCTCCCTCTCTCTGGTTTTGCTTTGTTTGTTTTTCTGATAATTTGGTTGTTTTTTCCATGTCATTTTCCGTCAAACCGCATGTTTTTTCCCCTTTCTCTCGCCAGGCGCTGCAGTGACAGACACGGAGGAAGCAGACCAGCTTGGGACTGCTTGTCCTCTGCCAGTCCCTTTCCCAGTTCCTTTCCCACCATTCATTGCCTGGGAGGCAGCGATGCCCACAGGGCAGGGCTGGAGCTGGCACGAGGCTACAAGACCCCCATAGAGGTGACTCCATTGCCTGCATCCCGACCTCTGCCTCTTCTGCTGGAGGAGATTCTGCTGTATTTCCTCTCCCACACAGACCTAATCCCTGCCTGCACTCCAAACCGCTGGGCAGCAGCATTGCTAGGCAGAGGGCAGAGTGATGAGGGTCAGATGCCCAGGTGGCAGAGCTTTGTCCTCCCCTAAGCCAGGCAGAAGGACAAACAGACAGAGCTGCTGGGTCAGGATGGAGATAAGAAGATTAGAAAGGGAGGAAAGAACAGGAGTGGAAGCAGGGTGCCTGCCCTGGCTGCCTCCCTCCCTCCCTTCTTTGCAGACAAGGCCTCCCTGCTCCCATGTGCACTCTCCGGCTTCTGGCAGCCTTTCCATCGCGCGTTTCCACTCCTCTCTGGCCCATTAGCAGTATTTTTATAACATTCTGTAACACACGGAGCCGTGTGCCAAACCTCAAGAGTGCATTATTTCCCAACGTCTTTGTTATATCCACCCCCGGGCCCTCCGGCTGTGAGTTTCCAAATGCAGAGCTGTGGCTTGTGGGGGCAGCCAGGAGCCCAGCACCACACTCCTGGTACCCAGAGCCTTCCTCTCCCTCCTGCCTGCTCCTGGTGCTCAGCCCCAGGCTCAGGCCGGAGATGCAGTCCAGGTGTGCAAAAAGACCTGGACCCATCCCCTGCTTCAGGCCATACTTGGGCATCTGCTGCTCTCCAGGCTGCAGGGCAGGTGATCACTGAAGATAAACACAGAGCATCCTGGTTGCTCTCCTGTGCTTCACCTCCCTTCTCAGCTGCCTGAAAACTGGGGCAGACCAACAAATCACTGCTACAAGTGCCCTGGAAGAGGCTTCCCTGGAGAAGTGCTGGAAGAGGCTTCCCTGGAGAAATGCCAGCTTCCCCCAGGCCAATTTGTGCTAGGAGTGATTCATGCCCTGTAGATCAGTGATTTGGGACTCTTAAGGATAAGCAGGTCTGTGGGCCTTTCCTTCTTATCATCGCTGGATGCACACTGTCCCACTGTATGAGCACCAGTGTCCCCATTTCTGCAGGGGACAAGACAGCCCAGCTAACCCCAGTCTCTGCAGGGTGCTGGTGGCCTCCTGGCCACAACCCCCATGATGATGTGGACCTGGGTGTCAAACCCCATCCCAAGGACCAGACGAGCTACCTGTGTCCTCCCTCCCTGCCTGATGAGACACCTTCACACTTGTGCTTGTGCCATTACGTAGCATCCTGGCCCCTTCAGCAAGAAATCCCCACCCCAGATATCCTTAGGTACCCCCACAGGCACTGACACATCCCATGGGAGTCCCCGGCTCCTTGTGGGCCAGGGCCACTATGGATAACACCACTGAGAGTGGTCCAAACACTGATGCCGAATTTTCCCCATCTCTCCCAGCAGCTCCCCTTTTCAGCACAGTCTGATCCCCCTTAGCTATTTTCTAAGCTGTGTTCCAATTCTCATACTAATCCACATTTTCTCTGGTTTAACTCATAATTTCCCATGTGGCATCATAGCAAATACTTCACTGAAGTCAAGACAGATTACATCGACCACATTTCTGGGCTTAGAAAATCGTTTCCCTTATCAAAGAGAGCTATCAGGTTAATTTGGTGTGATATATCCCTGGCAAGCCCCCCTTGTATTTTTCTCCCATTTTCCATTTGTCTCCACGTCTTTAATTGCTCCCTCTTCCAAGAGTGCCCCAAAGCCCCACTGCTGTGGGGTCAGGCTGTCTGATTGGGACTTTTTCTTCTCTCAAGCACAGGAGACACATTGCCTCTCCCCACAGCCCTGGGTGCCACCACTGACCTCTAAGCTCCTAATGAGCCTTGCTAATGAACAGATGTCCTCACACGGGGAATGAGGTGCTCCCCAAGCCTTCAATGCGTTGTCTTCTTCGGAGGTGCCTCCATGACAGAGGATCATCTCCAGGTTTTATCCTCCCTCCTCTCCCTTAGCTTGTGATGCCCTCGCTCTCAGCATCGCCACTCAGACCCAGAGGGGTTCATTTGGTGTCACGCTCTGCCAAGATTACTTTTAATCTCCCCTGAAATCTCTCTGCAGAGCCAGCTCTGCTCTTCTCTCCTCATTTGCTCTGTATTTATGTGGCTAACTCCCCTTTTCATTTCCTCTGCAAGGTCTCACTCAGCTTGACTCCTGGCAGGTCTCCCTTTCTCCCTGTGCTAGCTGACCCCCATGACAAAGCTTGCTTTGCTAATTGACACCCTTTCCAGGTCCTCGACCCTTCTCCGCTCCCTTCCCACATCCTTCCTGTGGTGTTGTACGCTCAGGAGCACTCCTGGCTTGCCTGTGGGGCACGCTTCAGGTACCGTTGTTTATTTAATGAGATCTCCAGCACTTCTCCACTCACAGCCTCCAGCCCCTCTCTCCCAACTGCAGTCAACTTTCTTGTTGCCCCAGTAAAAGAGAAAAATTCAGGCATAGGCTTGTTTTCATTTAATTTCCCATGCAATTGAAACAAGTCTAAGGTCCCCCAAATCCCAGGTTTGGGCTCCCAATGTACTCAGCTGCAGCAGCGATGCTACCACGGGGCCATGCTCCAAACATCCCATGAGTCACCCATCTGCACCTCCATGCCCAAGCCCATGGCCATCTCCATCCCCTCCTGGGATGCTCCCAAACCCACTCCTTTGCATGAAGCCACACCCACACACCTCCGGGGAATCAATTATGCCCAGCAGAGCCAGGAAACTTGGGGTGGGGAGGGGGATGCTGGCAGGGGTTGGGGGTGGTAGCGCTGGGAAAAGAAACCTCACAGAGAACATTAAATTAAAATCCAGGCAATTAAATTAATTACTTCTAAAAGCGTCTCACCTGATTAGTTCCTTGCACAGTTAATTGTGTTAACAACACCAGACATTTGCTTATTTATTTGTCACCCTATCTCCAGGGGCTGGTGGGCCCCTCCAGTGTCCAACTGGGCTGCTCAGCTGCCCAGTGCTCAGGGGGGCTGTGAGTCTCCAGCGAATGGGAACACACAGTAATAGGAAACAGCAGGATTTGGGCTCTAACGCTGAGCAATTCCCACGGGTCCCTGAGCGGATTGACAGGGATTACTATTAGCGAGGTGCTTAGCAGATGGAGGAGCCATTGCAGAGTCACAGCAATGCCACAGCTGCAGAGGAGGTGGTTGGAGGCTGCAGCCTCCTCCCTACTCCCCTTGTTTCCTGCATACCTGGGCTGCAGACCTCCCCACAGCATGAGACAGACAGCCTTTCCCTAGACAGGATCTGGTGAGCACATGCCCAAGCAGAGGAGCTGCAAAACCTCCTTGTGCTGCCGCCCGCACTGCACCCAGCTCCTGCCTGTCCTGCCTCTGACCTACTCATGAACACTCCTCACCCCAACAATGCAGTTAAGATGCCCCCAACTCATTTGCTAGGCAGTGGCTTTTTTGTCTGCCATGCTCCCAGCCTCCACACCTGCTCACTGGTGTGAGCCCTGCCCTCTGCTGACTGCTTCACCTTGTCTGCTTCTCATATTGCTTTTCAGCTTCTTCCAACACTCCTTCTCCTTAGCCCAGGACCCCTCCCAGATGATTCTAAACCATGAGTTGAACACCACACAGCATCTCCAAAATCTCTTCTACAGGTGCAGTGAACCTCTCCTGCCTGATTTTCAGGGCTTATGCAGAGCCTCCTGTGACCCTCTACCCCTGTACATGGTCTAGGATGGAAACACCACCCTGGCTCTGATGCAAGGTGAGGAGGGTAAGACAAGGAGCAGAGAAAGGCTCTGCTGTGTCTTCCAAACCTGGAAACATACAACCCCCTACATGATGCATCCCTAGATGGCAGAGCTTCCAGCTGGTGCCTCGCAGTATCCTCTGCAGCTATCATCCCACAGCCAGCTATGCCGGCTGGTGCTCCCAGACACCCACCGCTGCTAGTTCTAGACACTGTACTGTGAAACACACAGTTGCTATCAGACATACAAACACAGCAGCCCCCAAAACACACAGCTGCTATCAGCTCTCAGCATCATGTGAAGTACAGCACAACTCTTATCTCTCCCACCACAGAGATCTGTGAATCGGCGAATCTTGTGCTCAAGACATGTGAAATGCTGGAGAATGTGAGCTGTCCTCCAACATCCTGTGCACCCAGGACCCTGTCAACACACAGGGATCACCAGCACCTTTTGGCTGCTCCTCTGGAACAACCATGTTGCAGTAACCTCAGCCAGGACTTCTCCTTCCTGACTGCAGTCCTCTCTGACAGCTCAGTCCCAACTCTTTCCACCTGCTGAGATGGTTGTTGTGGCACAAGGCTGGATGCAGAAGCTACATCCCTTCCCATATTATTCCTGAGGCATCATTTAACCTGGCTTTGATGAAAAGTTTGGGGTGGAGGGACTGATTCCAGCCAGCCTTCTGCTGGGATTAGTAAGCCATAGGGAGCTCCTATGGTGGTGTGCAGCTGACAACTGTATGTATGGAAAGCAGAGGGGTTGGCATGGCAGGAGGAGTCAACATGGGAGCAGAGACTGTGGCTCTGTCCCTCTCAGTGTGACATGCTGGGGTACTCACTTCCCACCCTCAGGTAGGTCTGGTATTTGAGGTGCCAGGAGGAGCCCTCGTAGCAGGAGTACTGGCCACTCTGCGTCAGGTCAACGTTCTTCAGGATCAGGTAGGACCCATTCAGGTGGGACTCGTCGATGTCGGTGCCATTTGCTGTCCAGGTCACTGCGGCATCCCAGTCCATGGAGCCACACTTCATGGTCACGTCTGCACCTACCCGCTCGTATTGGATGTGGCTGTCTGTGGGGAGAAAGAGGAGAAAAATGGGATAGCTCAGAGCCTGTGGGCACAGCTGCCTTGGAAAGGGGATCTTACCATCCCACCTGGGAAGTAAGACAAGGACTGGGGTATGGACTGACACTGTGTAGGTGGCCAGGGAACCCTGAGTTCTCCTCCTGGACCTAATAATTATTTATTTTAACCTTAGACTAGACTGACAAATACCAGGGGATTAGTATCCATGGATCACCTCCACCCGCAGGATGGTGTCTTCTGACTTTTACCATGGAGGAGACACACTGGGGCTGCATGTATGGCTCATCAGCCAAACAGCCCACAGCATGGCCAGAGACACACACCATCAAGGTATTGCCATTCCTGTACCTACATAACTTGTTAGAGGACACAAACCAAACACATGCATCAGAAACTCCCAGCAGAGAGATGACGGAGCCCCAGGACTTGTCACTGGCAAACTACATGTATTTCCTAGCAGAGATGGGAGCAGGTACCTCTCCTTGCAATTCCCTATCCAGGAAATCAGGCAGGAGGATTGCAACCCAACTGGGCTGTGCTTTGGAAAGGGCAGCTGCTTGGTGCATGCAGTGCTGTTTGTCTCCCTGTCTAGGTTTTCTACTCTCTCCACAATAACATGATGCCTTGCTGAGCTGTTTGATGTAGCATCTCACGAATGGGGCATCACAGCTCATTGGGCACCAGCTGCCTAATTGAATTTTCTCAGGTTTCTGGACAGGAGCTGGAGCTGACATTCATTAATGATCCTTAGCAATTGAATATTTCCCATGTTGTTACACTTGGCTGTGCTGAGCTGCACGTGGCAAGGATAAAACTATGTGTGCGTGTGTGCATGACACGGGGTGAAGCAGGACAGGCAGACGAGTGGGAGATGAGGTTCCTTCAAGGCTTCATCAAGCCTTTGTGCACAGACAAGGGTGGTTCCGTTCTCAAAATACTCCTGGGCTTCAAAAACACATTTGACAAGGTGCCTTCCAAGGAAACTAAGCAGCCCTGACACATGGCAAAGTCGTTGCAGGGCTTTATAGCAGCTAAAGGTCATGAGACCAAAGGTGAGAGCAAGCTGTCAAATGCAGCAGTAGAAGACGTCACCTGGTGAAGTTTGACAGAGATCAGAGCTGGATCAGATCTGCCCAACACCCTCATAACTCACAGGTAAAAGGGGGTCGAGGCAGTGAGAGAAGACAGTGTGCTGCTGAGGCTGTCAGGGCAGCCAAATTACAGCGGGGTTCCAAAGTTCTGCAGAAGTACGTCATGGTACAGACCCACCAGGCTGTTACCCCGTGTCAATAAATGCACACTGGGATGCACATCAGGAAAATGAAGCCTTGCTTCCCCTATACCTTCACGGTTCTAACTATGCCACAGCCTTCATGGAAATACCTTGGAGTCATCACACTCACTTCCCAGCTCAGTGGTGACCAAGACTCCAAACCCAAAATGGAAAGCACTGTAACCTAAAAGCCATGAACAAACTTGTCCCCATGCTGTTAGGATTACAGCACCACTGAAAACAGAGCAGAGGAAGGAAACAGGAATAGCAAAGGCTGGAAACTGATCCTACATAAGGATGGTTTAGTAAACTCAAACCCTTTATCCATAAAAGGAGACAACCAAGCAGAAATGTGACAGACATCTTAGCAATGATGGGTGACATGAGAGGACAAATAGAGAAGAACTGATTGTTCTTTCCCCTAATAAAATAAGGGGCAGCAAAACAAGCCAAAGGAAGTGGATATTTTTGCATGAAGTGTGATTAAATTACAGAAATCCATGCCCATCAGATGCTATGGATGTCGACATTTGGTAGGGGGAACACTAAGTAAATGAATTCATAGCAGAAGACACCACCTAGGGCACTAAAACACCAAGCTGCCCAGTGAGCCAGGGGCAGCTGCAGGCAGCTGATGGTGGAACAGGATGGGAAAAGCAGCCCTCAGGCTTGTCCTGCTCTTTCCTCCCTCTCTAAACATCAGCTTCTGGGTTCCCTTGATAGATGGGACCACATGGGCATGATCCAGTCATTTCTTGTGTGAAAGCCCACAGCCTAAGCCCATCTGCAAAGAAGAGAGCCCCAGAGTAAAGCTGGCCCTTGGAGGAGAGCCTGGAAGATCAGCCCTCCTGCAGATGGCCTGTCAGGACACCTGACAGGGATACAGCACCTTCAAGGATGTTACCCCTGCTGGGAAAGGGTGTGCTAGGAACAGACAGGGAAAACTGGGTTGTAGTGAGTAAGATGCTGGTGGGATGCCTCAGGACCATTTCAGACACTAGCCAAGGATGGGGACCTTTGGTAAGCTGTGCTGATCAGAAAAGTGTATTTCAATGGTCTTTAAAAAGTTGAGAGCATAAACTGACAGGTGGAAAAGAGGGAAGTACACCTGAGATGACGCATCTGTGAGAGTAGGGGTAGCTGGAATGAGACCAGATAAACAGACAGATAGGCAGAAGTGGAAGACAGATGAGTGGATGGATGAATGTGTGTGATGACAGACAGATGGAGAGCAAGCTGGATGGGCACAGATGAGGTGGAGGGAAGGAGGGATGGAAGGACGATAAGTGGCAGTGGTGTTGGGTGGATGGCTGGCTGTTCAAATGGCTGTGGTGGTGGATGGATGGATAATTGGGTGGATCAATGGATGGATGGACACACAGCTAGGCAGATGGTGGACGGACAGATATAGGTATCAGAGTTTACTTAAGAGTTCCACCATCTTACTCTAATTTCTTCTATTGCATTAGGTAAAGACATTTTGTCTTCCCTTTCCTGCTGGCTCACATATGGCCTTTGACTATCCTGTTCTTACATTTGGGATTCTGCTTGGCAGAAGCACTGGAGACAGTGTACCACCCACAGACCTGCCTCCCTCACCTTGTTCCTGCCTGCCCAGGAAAAGCTCTGGGACATCCAGATCTACTTCTCATGACTGGCTGAGAGCTCATCTATAGCTAGTGGCTGAAGGACTAAGCTGGGAAGGAGGGAAAGGCACCTTGAATAATTTCCTATTTGTCCTTAAACACAGAACAAACACATCGGCATTCATCCAGAAGTGCTGAGGGAGCCATTCCTGGAAGACAGGTCTTTGAAAGCTCCTTTCCAAGGCAATGATTTAAGGTTTCTGATGAAGCAGAAACCCAAAGCACAGCTTCAGAGGAAGCATTTCTCCCAGCAGGGTTTGCTGAGGATCTTACTGGAGGAGACACAAGTCCCCATGTCCTTCCCCATCCCATTCCAGGCATGGGAGGTGCACCCAACTACACTGCCATGCAAATGTGTGGCAGCTCCTTTGGGAATGGGCACCGTGGGAGCAGCTCCCCCAGAATGTTGGAGCAGCCCTGTTTTTACACTACAGACACAAGCTCTGCTTTAGGATGGGGATGGCCAGCAGAGTCCAGAACTTTTACTGGGAGTTTCCACTTCCTGTAGTCTGGGAATGGGCAGGCTCCCCTTCCAGCCCACCCAGAGCTTCACGGCTCCCTTGAGCAGGGAGAGAAGGGAGGTTTGTCTGCACTCCTGGTCATCATGTAACTGGTAACATATAGGATCTATGACCACACTGGTGCCTGTGCTGAAGGGCCAGCCCTGTTGGATGGACATCAAACAGTGGCATGGGCAGAAACAGAGCTAACAGCTGGGAGTTGCAGTTTGGATAGTTTGAGCTGGACGTGGAGGAAAATTTATTCTCCAGGAGGGTGGTGCAGTGCTCAGACAGCGACCCCCAGAGAGGTGGGATCTCCAACCATGGAGATTGTCAGGGCTGTGTTGACAAAGCCATGATTGATCTGGTCTTCTGCTGAGGACAGACCTTTTCCAAGTGGGATATTGGACTAGACACCTCCAAATATCCCTTCCCATCAACACTGCTGTGATCATTGGGTAGTTTGAGATGTGTGTGATCATTGATATTTAAGAGATACTGTCCTGCCCCTACACCACCCTGCTTATCCAAAGTATGCCACTTTTTGGGTCAGATGACATCACAAGGCTGCAATGTCATCTTAGTGAGGCTGTGATGCTGCATCCCAACAGCAACATGCCTCTGAGCATCCAAGCCCACCAAGGACCACATTCCTCTGTCAGGGCACAGTGCACCAGCCAGGCATAGCATGGCTTATGACATGAAGTCCCAGATCTGGAAAGGAACTGTGGTGTTGCATAATGGGGTCACAAATTACAGCTTTACCCACAGCCCTGCAAAACTGCAGTAGAGGGAAGACGGGAGCCAGTTGTGGGATGAACATACACAGCTCCCAGCATTGGACCTGGGGCAGCTTGGGGAAATGAGCTGTGAGCTGTTTGCTGCCCTACTAGTGATGATGAGTAACAGCTTGACAGG
>JAWWLV010000100.1:63194445-63206798 GCA_035041135.1 Platyrinchus mystaceus
TCCATCTCTACATCCACCAGAAATTACACCCCAGGACTCATTTTTTCCCAAGCAAGGTATTTGTTCCCCCTGCACCAACACCAAGACTTTTCTTTGTGTACATAACTACAGGACAGCAGAGGAACTGAGCTGCTGCCAGGGGAGCACAAGGAAGACAGGGGAAGAAGAATAGATGCTGATAAAATAGGAAGCATTTTCCCACATTTGGAGGGGGGGGTTGACTCAGTCACCATCACTCCTCCAAGTAACTCCTGCGCACTGGAGCCCAGTGCTGATTTCAAAGCAATATTAAAAATAAGGGACCCATCTACTCTGCCCTGTAGGGGCTGTATTAGCAACTAAGACAAGGCACTGGGATTTGCATTGGCAATAACAAGATACTACGTTTGCATTTCATGCCTTTGACTCTGAAGGATCCTTAAGCAAAGCCAAGCCTAGAAAGGATCACTGGCATGTGCTGAGCTGTGTCACAGTCTGCAGAGCAGCAGCCCACTCATCACAGAGAGTATCTGCGGGATGCAAGCACCTCTGCTGGGAAAGAGGGGCACATATCAGACCCATAGCACACTGAAAAGAGCAGAGATGCAAGTTAAATACCTGAGTGTAGCTAATGGAGCACTATAGACCACACAACAGGACTCCAGGAGCAGGCTCCAGCCCAGGGCTGAATGAGGCTGGGACTCTGGTTAAGGGCTGGAAAGTGTATCTGAACAATGGATGACATGACTGCAGGATTGTGGTCCCCAAAAAGTTTCTGAGCTTCTTGTGGGGCTCAGCCCTATTAGGAAGCCCCATAAATTCACAGTATTTACAACTTACTCTGCAGTCAGAGAACTATTGAGGGTGGAACAACCTTTTGTAGTTGTCTCTGGGCAGATAGGAGAGAAGGGGACTTCTATGCACTACATGGATGACCCCTGCAGCAAAACATACATCCATGAGAGAGCAAGGGGCTGAAAGTACATGATGCTTTGGGGCATACCAAGAGAGGTTTTGCATGCCTTCTTGTGCTGATCATGGAATCCTGGAATGCTTTGGGTTGGAAGGGACCTTTGAAGATCATTAGTCCAGCCTCCCTGCCATGAGCATGGACAGATAAGCACATACCACAGAATCACGGGATGGATACATCCCATTCATATCCCTGCAAAGCACAAAGCAGAAGCTCACAGGAGATCACACCACCTCTGAAAAGAAAGCCTTAAGATGAGCACAGTAAGCCAGGGGGTTTCAGCTGGGTAGGTCCTGTTCCCAGCAGCATCACAGAGTGCTTTCAGAGGGGGGTGCATGCAACTCCTTGAAGGACTGTGAACTAAGCCAGTTCCTGCCTGGTCCTGCTTCATTGTTGGTGCCCTAAGAACCAATGTTCAGCACCCTTTCCAAAACCTGTGAAGCAGATGCTCTTCATTAAGCTCCAAAACAGCTTCCACTAGCTGGCTGGTGGTAGAGGTCCTGGCTTCATCATGCAGAGCCTGAAAAACCTACCTTGCAATTTCTATTTGATGTTGGGGGCCTCTCTGCTTCTAGAAACACTACCTCCTCCTCCTCCTCCACAGGGCTTTTCCTGCTTGTTTACCAACTGCCATTCCCTCTCCATTCCACTTTTGTTGCCATCCCTCTGACTAAGCTCTCAAAACCAGAGAGCAGCTCAGCTTTTGGGAGCTCAGTCTGCCTTTCAGAGTATCCCCTAACCTCCAATTACTGATGCTGCTGTTTCAGAGCGCCCTCAATTTGGTGTGGTTTTTGTATTCCCTGTGTTGGGGATGATGAGCAAATGTTAGTTCAGGAGCAGACATTCATTCAGTATGACTTGAACCAGTTGTCCATTATTTCCTAAATTTCAACACTTAAAAGCTTTGAGTGTCTTACTGCAAAACAACAGGTAAAAGGCCAGTTATGTTCATTTACTGAAATACAAATAAATATGCCCCACTCTCTGGAGAGCTCTTGGGTTTGAAGCAGAAGAAGATTTTAGGGAAGCATATTTTCTGAAAGTAAGACTATACAGAAGCTCACCATGTCCAGACCTCTAGTTATCTGAAGGCACTACTGAGTTACAACTATTATTAGCACAAGAGACACTTGAAGTCTGGAATTTTTGTAAAACGTTTTGAATTCAGGTTCTGAAGCATTTAAAGGACTTGAGAAAATATCTTTGGCTCCAAGTCAGCAAAGCACTTAGGCAAGGCCTTAACTTTGAGCATGTGTTTAAGTACCTTGCTGACTTGGGGCTTTTAACCCCAGCAAAAAGAAAGCAGAGAAGAAATAAAAGCCAAATAAAAAAATTCTGGTGTACATGGAAATCTCCTGGCAAGCAAAAATAATACAGGAATCTCCTCTGGAAAGTAAGGAAACAAAAAATAATAGTGACTTGCTTTAAAATTAAACACCAGACGAAGCTTTCTGAAGGAGGCGGGAGAAAGACTCCCAGAACAAATGGAGTATTTCAATGTAGCCTAACGCCAGCTTTACTCTCCTGCCTCTTCAGCATCCAGAAATTATTTATTGCTGAAAAAATAAACCCAAAACCTGCTTCCCCCTCCCATTTCCAGGCTAAGTGTGATGGGAGAGAGAAAAATCTTGGCTTCAGCAGTTAAAAAACATCTCTGAAATGAGTCGGCTGTGAGAGGCTGCCTCTATCAGGAGGGAGAAAGAGGATAAGGGATGAAGGAATAAAGGGTAGTAATGAGGAGGAGGAAATTGCCTAGAGGCAGGAGCCTGCAGACAACCTTAGGCACTGCTTTCCAGAGGGGAAATATGAGAAAGTCGTTAAGGAGAGAAAAATCAGTGCAAATCTATGCACACAAACACGGAAAGCAGCTACAGGCAGCCAGTGGCTCTTCCCGTACCTCCAGCTTGAGGCCGTGAATACAAAAACTGAAGCGCAGCAATAAGAGGATCCGCTGCAGCCCACCCAGGGAGAGCGGCTGCCGGCCCACAGGAGACGGCAGCGGGAGAGGGACGGGAGGGAGGAGGTGACCCGGCGGCTCCAGGCTCCGGTGCTTGCAGCCCCGAACGGCTCTGCCAGAGCCAGCAAAGGCTCAGGGTGCCATGAAGTTAGAAAATGCTGCTCTGGCCCCGTGAGGGTAAAAGTTCAAACTTACAAAAATTCTTCATTAAAGAGGAAAAAAAAAAAAACAACTGCTAAGTTCCTTCCTTGAGAAGGAAACCGAAGGTTTTCATGTCTTTTAGGGTGGTTTTTTTCAAAACCTCTACACTGCGTCGTACAAAAGGCTTTGTAACACTTTTTTTTTTTTTTAGGGGGAAAGAGGTGTTAACTAAAAGTGATGAACCTAACCATTACTGAAAAATACCAAAAATTCAAACTACAGCCCTTCCTTCCCTTAAACTTTTCTTTTTTTTTTTTTTCCTGACAGAGAAATATAATTTTGTAAAACATTCAGATGTCGATGGGACTTCATTTCCAACAGAAAATGGCTCCCCTGAGGATTTTCCCAATCAACTTTGCTCAGGACAGATTGGCAGCAAGCTCTTTGCTTCCCAACGGAGATGCCCCTCATGGGAAAGCACAGCATTCCAGCACAGAGCTCTTCCTCAGCACTCATGCTGCCACACTGCCTGCAGCCCCCAAGGGACAGCCACCCTGTCATCCACTGCTTCATGCTGGCACCCAGAAAGATGCAGCTCTCACCAAAAGGAGCTGACAACACAAACGAGTGAGACAAACGAGGAGAGCATCATTGCCTCACACAGACAGAGCTGAAGTCCCCAAAGCAGATGAAATGACTGGCCCAAGAGAGTTGACTGCACCAGAGCTGAGCTCTGATTTTTCCTGTCTCTTGGCATCCTGTGGCACCTGGTATATTGACACCAGGGTTTGGTTGGGCTCTCTTGACCCTGCTGAAATACAAAAACCCAAAGCACTGAATTAATTTGAGCTGATGCATTTTTATCCACCTGGGACCTCCCTGTGCCCCTGGGGATGCCAGCACTCAGACACTGCAGGGGTTGCTCGTGGGGCTGTGAGACAGCTGCTACGGTGCTCCCTCTGAGGCACCAAAACAAAAAGCCTTACACAAATAAGGGTTACACTAAAGAACTCCTTAGAGCTAAGCAAGTTAAGAAAAATGGCGCAAACTCACTGGAGGAAGGAAAACACAATTAATTCACCCAACAGCCTGTATCCACTAAGCCCTTGTGCTACCAGGCTTGACTTGAAAGTCTTTGCCTGCTGACACCCACTTCCCACCCCTCATCCAGCCCTGGCACTGCTTTCCCAGCACCATGGCAAGGTGTCTATGCACATGTGTTAGTTACGTGGGAAAGAAAATCCACTAGAGCCCAGGGCTCCCAGCATGCTGTCACAGCCCAAATGGGCAATGGGCTCTGCAGTGACAAGCCTGGGACCTGTCCCACGCCACGGCACAAACTAAAGACACTCAACATTCAGCATTCTGCAACATCAGGCAACAACATGAGAAAAAGGTGTGATGTGCTTGTGGTGGTTCCTGCTTTGAGGTTCTCCACTCTGGAGCTGTGATTTAGGGCAGGATAAAGAATGTAACAGGATTAATTCTGCCTACCTAAATCCTGAAATTTTCCTTCTGGGTTTTTGTCCCAAAGTCCTACCTATAGATCAATAGGAGGATGCCCGGGGCCACCTCTCTTGCGCTGCCAAGAATAAAATTGCAAAAATATGGAGAAAGAAATGCATCATGTGTACAAAAGCCCATGGACTCACTGGAACAGACTGGCCCAGATTCTGGAGTAAGATGGTTCATCAACACAGAGATAGGCTGGGTACCTTGTTCACATAGGGTAGACACTTCCATCCTAAAGTGACTGATCCCACAGTACCCCCCTCCCCCAACCTCCTCCAAATTTATTGGGAGACAAGGCACTTCCCACTTCTTAAAAAACACTTTTTGGTGGACCAGGGGTTAACAGACCCCACTGCCATGCAGGAAATGTGAGCAGCACCTTTGCTAAGACTGAGTCGAGAACCAGAAATAAATTAAAAAACAAACAAACAAGCAAACAAAAAGACAACAACAAAAAACCAACAACAAAACAAACAACAAAAAAACCCCAAACCCGGCATAGACATATAAACAGATATGATAGCTAAATGATAAAAAGCTATCTAAAATGATAGCTTCCAAAGTCCCATGTGGTTACTGTTCCCCCCCAGGGATTTTCCTTTCTGTCTCCCATGCTGTCAATGCAGCAGCTATGTAACTTTTGAAGAGCGCTGATCAACAGCATGTAAATAGCTGCAGTGATTATATTGCAACACTTCACTGCTTCCCTGAGCTGCAGCTCCCTCCTCCACTGTTGGAAATACAATCAATGCTAATTAATTAAGGGCCAGAGGCTGCCAACCATGGTCACACCAAGTTCAGTGTTGCTTCCTGAATATTCAGGGCTCACAATCCATAAAAGCAAGGATCAGTCTCCAGCAGCTTGTGTTGAAGACAACAGAAACTCTCTTTGCAAGCCAGGAGGGACGGACAGACGGACATGTCTGTCTCCGAGCTGAGAGGTGGAGGAATCACTTGTGCCAGGGTAGACCCAGTGTGCTGCAGCTGTAAATCAGCAAAGCATCACTGACATGATGGGAAGAGCAATGAAGCGGCCTGCAGGCAGCCCTAAAGGCTCTCTGCCAACAGGAACCATGGACCTGGCACAGCTTTTACACCCGGCCAAGGCTAAGAGGAGGATGCTTGCATGGGGCCAGGGAGAGAGCACGAGCATCCACCAAGACCAAGGAGGAGCAGCACTACCCTTTCTCTGAGTGCCCTGTGACACTGGGAGAGGGGAAGGCAAGGGCTGGGTGTTAATGAGTGAAGATGGAGAGGCCCCTTGAGGGCAAAGGAGACAGGGAAGAGTTCCAGGAAAGCGAATGGATTCACTGGAGCACCAGTGAGAACAGTACTGCAGCTCACTGGCAAGTGAGCCTGTGGCCATGCTTTCTACCCCTGCCAAAGGGCTTGTGTCAGTGAGGAGGCACCAGTGGGAAATCCAGGCTCCTGGGCTGCCCCTTCCCCATGCCACACAGAGGGACCCTCACTCAAAAAAGAGACAAACTCAAGGCCCTATGCTTTCCACCACAAAGATAAAAGTATTTTTCAAGTCTGCTGAGCACAGGAACTTGGATGTGTCTACCAGATTGATGCCTTGCTGAATCTCAAGTAATGCTACATTCCCTCCCAAGAGCAGACATCCTGCAGGGCTCAGAAGCCTTTCCCACTCCTCACCAACATCACTGGATTTTCATGCTTTGAACCCAGCCCCTCCAGCTGTCCCAGCATCTAGCAAAGATTGTGGCAGGTCCCCAGGCTCACAGTTATGGCCAGACATGGAGGTTTCCCATGGCAGATTGCAGGCAGAGGACTAGACAGATAGACAGACATTAGCTTCTGGATTTGATGCACTCTTGCTCCAATGAGCCTCAGTTTCTCCCTTGCACAGCATGCTGTCAGCCGGAGCAACCACACCACAGCGCAGGCAAGCCACAGACGCAGCAGAGTCCAACCTGCCAGGGCTTGTGGCTTGGCTGGAGTCAGAGGCTCTCTGTGACTCATCCTACAATGTCTCGAGTTTGTGGCTACGGCTGGAGAATCCCCTTGGGTACACTCCAGGCTCAATTTACTGTCCCCCTGGGAGCAGATTTGAGTGTAAACAATTCAGATGATGAGCGGAGCTCGCCTGCCTGGTTGGCGAAGGTCCTCACTTGAATGGATGTGTGGATGTGGGTCACAAGGACAAGCTCCCAGAAGCAGACCCCCATGTGTACGGTCTGCACCACACAGGTTTTCAGCTGGCACTGCTGTTGTGAGCCTGCCTTTGTGCTGCTCAAAACAGGATGAGACCCTGATTCCGCTCTGCAGCTCTGTTACCTCTGTGAGGGATGCTCGTCAACTTCCTTGGCTTTATTTCAGCTTGGATCCTGGAGGCAGCAGGTGTGGCCCCTTGCGAGCAGCACAGGCCAGCGGAGCACAGAGGGGACCTTTGTCCAGAGAGCAGAAGCACCCTTTGGAATAGCAAAACATCCATCCCCCACCATCTCTCTACCAGCAGAGCTGTGTTATTCAGCAGCGTACCCAAGGCCTGGACATCAGGAATGCATGCACACACATGCACACCTCATTACACCTTAGCAAATGCAGCAGGAATCAAGCAAGACGTGCCATATGCTGCAGTTCTGATTTAGCTTGTGCATTCCAGTCACTTCCTTGGTGTGATGGTGCCAGCTCTCCTCTGCCTACAAAGCACAAAGGTCTTGGCTGGCAGAAACCCTACAGTCTCCCAGCCTTGCAGGTCAATGTTTTCTAGCATCAGCTCTGCAGAACTCTGGCTGCTTTGCAAAGCTCTAGAATAGATAACTAAGAAAAGCTTGGCTTCTGGCAGATGACTTAAATCTTCTAGCATAGGTCTGCTCTGGGGGAAATGCTGCAGGCTTTGCAAGCTAAAAAAGCTAGGAAGGTCAGGTGTGTTGAACCTGGGATTGAATGCAGTGCATGGGTCTGTCACCTGTGTGCACTCTGAGGTGAGGCTTTGTCCCATCCACGGGGAATTTTGCACTGAGAGGTGGATGCGACTTGCCAGGGACTTTCCCTGCACACAGATGCATGCAACTGTGCAAGGAGAAGCTTTTAGCCCCTTCCTCTTGTCTCTTGAGTGGAGACAAAGGCTGTTTTTCGCCCATTCTGTGAATCACATCCACAAAACCCTTTCCCCAACACCAGCCTTCCCAGTATGGCTCTAGTCAAGGAAAGGCAGTGCAATGAGGCTCCAGACTCCTCAGCTTCAATTAGCACCTGATAACAGCTCAGCCTAAATAACAGTCTTTCCCAGCAAATTGTACACCCAGAGATCAATGGTCCACACACAGGACTAATATCGCTGTAACCCCTCCTGCCTCCATCACTGTCAATTGCCTTGTGGTTTCACTTCACTTCTCCACCTGATGGGCCTTCCTGGAGCAGTCATTACAAGGTGACACACATCACTTTTCCCCTCTGTAACGAGTCTGCCACAGCCCCTCCTCAATCCTTCTTTTCTTTCTGCTTTTAATATGCCACAATTATATTGGCTTCTCTGCATGGATCCACTTCATTTAGTGCTGCCCAAGACTGCTTATCCTGAAATATGCTCTTTTCATCCACAGCACAGACTGCACACCTTGCAAGTTGTTCTGTTTATTTTTTACACTCCAGCATCTCCCACCTCAATTAGGGATCTGGGTATTAGGTATTTCCCTATCCACAGAAGCACAGTGGCTTCCCAGAGAAATTAACCCCACCAAAGGCTTTGATAACAGAGGTCTGTGCGTGTTGGGTCCCAGCATATGCACTCTTGAACATGCTTCATGGTATCTTTGCTCTGTTCCCACCATAGAAAATCCTTTCCTCAGGAAGCAGAGATGAAGGTATTTGTGTTCAGTGTCTTGCCATGGCTGTGCTCCCCTTATGCAGGACTTTGCTTGCTCCCAGATTTGTCATGGGTGAACTGCAGACAGCAGTGAGTGACTCCATACCCAACACTGCAGATGGATATGCGGGACCTGAATGTCTCAGCCCTAGCCCCACTTGCCCTTTTGCTCCTGGCTTCTGCTGAACATAACTACTGGAACATGTTCTGGGGATGATGAGCAGCACCCTCTGCTAAGGCTCTGGGCTCCTGCAAGTGGTGCCCGGAGCTGCCCACAGAGCAGCAGCACTTTGCTCTTTCAGCTTGATAGGAGACTGGCTTTGCAGTCCTGGGGCAGCCTATGATCCAGTACTTCAGACACTGGAAACCCTTCAAATCGGATAACTAATGAGTGGCACCTTCAAGTTCTGTTGGAGACGTGTCTCTGAACAGTTTGGCTGGGGCAAGGCTGCTCTGGAAATGCAAGATATCTGGCTCCCTGGGATGGCCACATGTCACTTCTGAGGCGAGACCTTTCTGAGCTTTTGGAGGCTAGTTGAAGCCAAACCCCTGAAGCACTAAAGGTTTCCACTCCAACTGTCACTTCTTTTATGAGATCTTCCATTTCTGGAAGCCTTTGAGAATGTAAAAGCAGGACAAGGATTGCTTCCTCCCACACTAAAAGGAGCTCAGTGCTAGGACAGAACACGGCCCTTTCTTCAGCAGCCAGAGCTCACGTAATGAGTAAGACCCATGGCTATTCCCTGGGTGCTGGGCTACATCTCAGCTTCCCAGGGTCTGAAAATCAGTACAAATGAGACTTTGGCTTCCTTCAGCATTTGGGGGCCCCCAGCTGCTATGGCAATGCCTCAATTTACAATCGTGTCAGAAGAGGAAGCAAAGCTCCTGCTCCGCACCGCAGGACGATGCTACCTCCAGAAGGAAATCCCAACCCTTCCTCTCAGCCTCTCCCCAGTAAGCAGGGCTTGCTTGGCAGTGAGTTTCAACATGGGTTTGTTGGCAAGGACCCTGTGGCTTATCCAGATGCCCCACGAACAGAGTGCTGCTCCCCATCCCATGCTGCCCTCCCTGCACACCTACACAGGCAGAGAGGGCCTGCCTCCTGCCCATAGGTTGTGGCAGTAACTCTCCACTCAAAGCTTCTCTAGGTGTATGGACGGACTACAAATCCCATTCCTCTTCCTTCATTGCCTGTTGATGTGTAATGAAGTCTAAGAGACTACTGAGACATGTTTTTCCTTGCCACTGGCAGAACTAAATGAATCCTGGCAGACTGCGATCCTCCCGGCAGTTTCTTCTTCTCACATAGATGTGAACTATTTTCACCAGTTTTGTGGGATCACAGGCTTGCCCAAAGCCTGACAGATGAACACTCTTAAGTAATATTTTCTTTTTTCTTTCCCCCTCTGCCCCCGAGATTTGTGATCTGCTTCAATACCCAGGACCTGCAACTGATGCAAGGTTCATATTTTTGTTAGCATCACAGGTATTGCCAATAGGTCTCCTTCCAAAATCCTGGATGGCTCATGTAGGACAGAACCCTGCTATTCTCCAGAACTTCATCAGCTCTATTTCAAACAACTTCTCCCATTTCCAAGAAGGGGCAAATTCAGTTCAAATGCCTCCAGCCAGACTTGTACAGCAAACGCATGCAGCTTCTTTGCATGTTTCCAAACTTTGGTAACTTGCAAAAAGCATGTCTTCAAAGCCCTGAACCACCAAGCTATGTTTCCTCTTGCCTAAATGACACTCCCTCTATTTTTCTTTCTCTTCTTCTACTCTCTCCCCCACTTGTACTTCAAGGACATCTCACCTCCTGCATCCAACAGCACTTTGCACAATGGGACATCAGTCATCAGTCTCATGCTGACCTGTGGCTATTTTCCAGACCCAGACCCCAGGTGAGAGCTGTGAAATCTCCACTCCCTGTCTGAGAGGCATGAGCTGTGCTCCTACAGTGTGTCCCAGAAAGACAGGCCACACTGCTCCTTGCACCAGAAACTTTCTGTGGTGAAATATTAACAGACACTGCATTGGAAATGAACCCTCTTGATTTCCCACCTCCTAGGAGGGAGAAGCAAGCCTGGGATATGCTCCTGCACTGCTGGCTGGACTCCAGGGGGATGCTGGGCTCTAGAACCTGTGGAGTGATGAGGCAGTGGGCAAGGAAACACAGGCACTAAAAATAGGCTGTTTGCGGTAGGGGCTGACCACATTTATTAGCAAGCCTGTGCTCTGGCTGACCACAAGGTCAGCTGCCGAGAGCTTGGCCATAATTCACTCTGTGTCTGGACAGGAAATCTACTTGAGCTCAGAGGGATGTCCAGTAATAGAAAAAGTTGTTCCAGGACCTGGGGCTATTATTGCTGTTTTCTTTCATTTTGCAGACAGGGAACCTTTCGGGAGATGCATCCTGTGCTGGGAGAAAAGAAAAAAAAAAAGCCAGGTGCTCAGGGACAGACAGAGGGGTAGGAATGAAAGGGGGAGCATGCAGATGTTTGTGCCTGTTTGGGTCTGGGGTTGCTCTTCTTAGACAGACTCACCTTCACCATGTAGGGCAGGGAAGCAGCAGGGGAAGACGAGAGCAGCAAAGGGAACCCCAGACCTTGATGGGCTCTTAAACACCCCAAAAGCATGCAGCAGAATTTAATGGGTTGCAGCATGGGCTGTCACTGCAGGTGGGGGGGGCTTCTGTCTCTGCTGCTTCCCTGCAGCTGTGAGTTGGCAGGGAAGATGGAGAGGCAGTGGGAAAACCATCACAATAATGAATGCTCAGGGATGGAGATGACTGACCTTCCTTGGAAAGGCATCAGAGGGCAACTTGAACTACAGCCAGGTCACACCTCTGGCCAGCACAGGGATGGGCCAGCAGATTGGCCACCAGCAGATGCAGCAATCCCACTAGGAAAATGCTGGTCCCCAGCGGATGGCCACGAGCTTGGGCTAGGATTAGCTGTGAGCAGCAATGAGTGAGGTAAAGGAGGCAAAGAGCAGATGCCTGCCCTTGAATGGCAGCCTTCAGAATGATTTAAGCAGATTCTGCTGAATGGGGCTGCAGTTTGGAGCGAGGCTGGTATTTTCAGCCAGCTGGATAATGAGAACATCCACAGTTATAACAGGAAGGATTAAAAAAATGTAATTGCTAATGGGGAATTAATTGTTAATGGGGAATCATCATTGCAGGAGGGTGTTCCCAGTGTGGCCCTGCAGGGATCTGTTCTTGGCCAATTGCTAATCACTCGTCTTATCAATTACCTTGAAGGCAACATAAAACTGTTGCTGGCAAACTTTGCTGGTGTCACAAAGGCTGATGTATATAATGGAAAGGATGAGTCCGTCACACACACAGCCCTGGAGCACTTAAAATGTGAGCCTTCCCTCGGCAAGAGCATGTGTTTTATGCAGCCAAACACAAGTCCATTCATCTCCAGTGGAGGAATGTAGGTCAGACTCACAGAATGTAGGATGGTGTCCTGGGGAGGACAACACTGATAAGGCCTTGGCAGGAGCCACCTGGAGATGAAGTGCCAGTGCACTGTGCTGAGAGCAAAACTTGGCCAGAGACACAAGCAGGTGTCACAGGAGGTGGGAAGGTGCTGTATAATAAGAAGACAGAGCTTTTTCCTATACTGGCCCCAGCCTGAGCCTGAAAGGAGGCTTTGTGAGAAGCAGGCACCATCTCCAGCCTCCCAGCCAGCTGCTCAGCACACAAAGGCAGTCCCTTTGACCTTGCCTTCCTCAGCAACTGCCTGTGCCCTGGCAATTACAAAAATTCCAGATCACTCTGTTGCACACGCATCTTGCCCTGGGGAATGCATGGACAAACAAACAACAAATGACAGATGTTCGTCATGTCACTTAATGCATGACTGAAGGACACTCTGATAGCGCCATGAGGGAGAGGGTCGGAGAGGAGAGGGTTGGAGAGGGTCGGAGAGGGTCGGAGGAGAGGGGAGGGG
>JAWWLV010000100.1:63207034-63234699 GCA_035041135.1 Platyrinchus mystaceus
AAAGAGAGAAAAGAGAGAAAAGAGAGAAAAGAGAGAAAAGAGAGAAAAGAGAGAAAAGAGAGAAAAGAGAGAAAAGAGAGAAAAGAACCTTCTGAATGTATGTTTGTAGACAGTACTCCTGCAGAACCATCTTAGGTTGGGTGCACATCTCCCCCGTGTGCCTATGGACACAAGATCAAACTTCAAGACCCAGGTACCTCATCACACATCTTGAATCCAGGCACCTGAATTGAACTGCATTTGCATAACAACCAAAACCTACACAGATGTCAACAAACAAAACACACAGTCCTCTGTGAATGTCCAAACCATCTCCTGCACAGAAAATATAGAGAACACCAACAAAAGCAAAGCAACTAGTTTAAGCATGCCAGGCAGATGGCATTCCCTGGCATGGGCTGAGTGATGTGGAGGAGGCAGAGTCCAGAAAGAGCTGGTCACATCCCTGTCAGCCTAAAACTGCCACACAGAGAAAGCTGGACAATGTGAGGAGGGGAGAGAGGAACATATCTACAGCTGGTTTCTCTTCAAAAAGCCAATTTGCATGGCTTTGCTGTTCAATTTGAAGGCTATTTACCGGTCCAGGCTTTGTCTTAGCTGAAATGTGGGCAGCATTTCTAACGAGGCGCATGCAAACTGGAGCTCTCAGGAGGCTTTGCAGCAGAACTGACTGCAAAAGATTAGTGTCAGGGCTTAAGAGAGCAAGAGAGAAGGGAAAGTAATGAAACAAAATCTCTCTTTTCCGCGGCTGAGGAATGATGGGGGCTAATTGCTTGTTGCTGCTGAGAAAGAGAGGAGATAGGAGCTTCTGCACCTATCAATAACTTAACCCTGGTATGTGGCATGTGAAATGCATTCATTTCCAGAGACTTTTATCTCTTTGTCTCCTCTCTTGGGTGAAAACATAATTATTGTTTAAACATGAGTTAATTCAGCAAGGTGAGGATCAATAAAGCAGAATTACTCCTCTTTTAAAAGCAAAGAAATCTCAATCTGGGACAGATGTGGACATAACTCTGGCAGAGCTGATGGATAGGGAAGATACCTTGGTCATGGCAGGAGTCTGGGGAAGCAGAGCTCCCTCTTTCCAGGACTGCTGTAGCCCTTGGGTCTAATAGGAGAAGATGATTCCAATGCAGGCATGGCATTCAGCAGAAAAGCTGAAATCACCCATGCCTCTACGCTTTATATCCTGATGTGTGGTTAGGCATCTCCACCATGCACACATTTCCCATGTAAGGGCTTTGATAAAGCTCCAGGGCTCATGCTGTGACCTCTTTGTTTCCTTTAAGGGTGCCCAAGCCCTGCTAGGGAGAGGGACCCCTACCCCCTCTGCTCTCACACAAAGGAGACCTTGGACAACCAAAGGGGTGAGTGTCACAGCAGGCAGCGCCGCATCGATGCACTACAGAGCTTTCCCCATCACCTTCCTCTATTCTGAAATAAATTGGCAGCAACTACTGCCTGGAGAACAAAACACAGGAAGGAAAACTGAGCTATCGACAATAATGGGAAGATGATTAGAGAGCTACAACACCTCTCCTATGAGGAAAGGCTGAGAGAATTTGTATAGTTTAGCCTGGAGAGGATAAGGCTCTGGGATGACCTTATAGCACCTTCCACTACCTAAATGGGCTACAAGAGACACGGAAAAGTGACTTTTCACAAGGATATGTAGTGACAGCACAAGGGGTAATGGCTTTTAAGTGATGGAGGGTAGGTTTAGACTAGATATTAGGAAGAAGTTCTTCACCCTGCAGGTGGAGAGGCCCTGGCACAGGTTGTGCTCAGAGAAGCTGTGGATAGCTGTGGATGCCCCATCCCTGTAAGTGTTCAAGGCCAGATTGGATGGGGCTTTGAACAAACTGGTCTAGAGAAGGTGTCGCTGTCCATGGCAGGGGTTGGAACTTGATGATCTATCTTTAAGGCCCCTTCCAACCTAAACCATTCTGTGATTCTGTGATTCTACGTGGAGAGCACCAGGCTCTCCCCTATGATCTGCAGCCTTGTGTGCCTCCTCTGTCCTCTCCCGTTCCTCCTGCAGCTCCTGTCCATCCCTCTATGCTGGTTGTATCTGTGCAGATGTGGACAGCTCTGTCCAGGGCAGTGTCTGTCTCTGGAGGCACGCTGGCCCAATCTGGCAGCCCCATCCAGAGCTGCTTATTCATGCACTGGGGATGACACCCCTGGACCACTTGCTCTGTGAGTCTGGCAGGAGGGTCAAACAAATGTATTCTGACAGTTAATGCCTGTGAACCTCATCTCTTTTTATCCCACTTCCAGCTTCGCCCTTTTTCTTGGCTGAACAAAGAGCACTGTGATGGCTGTTTGGAACGACTTGGTGCCACTGCCCAGGCTGGTAAGGTCGTGTGTTTGATGGAGCAAGCAGTGATCCCACCCATGTTGAGCATACCACAGGGGCCTGCCAGAGCCACCCAGCATGAGGGGCTGAGTGGCATGGGGTGATGGGTTGAATGACAATAGGATTAGCCATGAGAGCACTGTGCAACTCCCAGCCAGTGGCAGCACCAGCGACACCCACAGTTCAAGCCAGCTGCTCCAAAACACAGAACCAAAGACCCCACAGTGGAGGTGGGATGGCAGCAATCCCCATTCAATGGTTTGAGCTGTTCAGTTTGAGCTGTTCTAGGCATAAAGACACAACCCAAGAAATCAGAGATGTTTCTTCTGGTGGGGTGGCACCCCTGCCCACAGCCAGGCATTGTGTCCTATCCACATGCGCCACCGTCAGGGTAACACAAGGGATTGTGCCATGAGAGAGCCACTCAAGAACGCTCTCTTTCACTGCCCCTCCTGTTGCCCTTCCCTGCAACAGGACACCCAAACTCTTTGCCCGAGCCAGGACATTAGTGCCAGCCTCTGAGCATCCCCCTGGGGCTGCCCTGCTGGATACCTCTGGTCTCCCACCACACAGTGCCCACCTCCATGGGTAGCTGGAAGCAGCAGTGCCCAGTGGGATGGTGAAGGCAAAACCTTAGCAACCTGCCATGGTTGCAAAGCAAAGGAGTACTGCAATGCTTGGGAGGAAGGGTAACCAAACCTGCTGACTTGTGAGCCCCTCCACTTCTTTCCCCCAACACCAAGGGTCATCCCGAGTGTCCGCATCCCAGCCAGATGCACCCTTTGCTCTGCCAGCTCCAATGAAAAGGACCAAAGATGAGAAGCAGAGGGGTTAATGCATGAGCAGCCTCACGTTCACCGAGTCTGATGCTGCTTTTATTAATTCATGTGGCACTTTGCAGGACGCTCCAGTAATCACCAGGGTGCACATGAGAACCAGGAGCGGGTGGCCAGGCTCTCGGTGCTCGTGCTCACTTAACAGCTTGTCACATCCTCCTCACTCAAGTATTCAGTGCTAATGCATCTCTTAAAGTGCTTCATGAGCTATTAAAGTCGAACGTGCCTCAAGTGCATGATAAATGGACTTTATGCCAGCATCTTCCCCCCATTCCACCCCGTCCCTGCCACCAGTAGGATTAATGCATCCTCCCACCCCAGTCCTGCTATGCTTTTCCAGCCCGAGGGCCCGGCTGGTGGGGGGTGAACTCTGGGGTTGGCTGGTGAGGAGAGGCTGCAGCACAGCAGGGGGTGAGCTCTGGGTGGGGGGCACAGAGCACAACCCTCGGGTCTCAAACGGGGGCAGACACTTCCCAGCTTGACCTGCACGTGCACAGCCTCTCCAAGCCAGCCACAGTGGGATGGGCAGGAAACCTGATGCTCCAAAGCCCCTGCCCAGAGCATCCCCTCAGTGTTTTAGAAAGGTGCCCAGGGCGGACATGCAGTGCCTCTGAAGAACAGATTGACGACAGATCTAGAAGTGCCCTACTAGCCTTCCTCCAGCCCTGTCTCCTTTTATGTCCCTCAGTGCAGAGCACTGTCTCTGGCTCCTGCAGATGTCAGGAGCCCTGCCTCACTTTGCACACCCCATTCAGGCACTTGCTGATGTGAAAAGCTCTCAGCAGCTCCAGTTTTGAGCTAGTGCCCCAGACACTTCCCTTCCAGGCACAGGTAGGCAAGGGAAACAGGGAGGTCAGGGGAGACTACGCTGCCAAATCCCTGAATCCTGCCGGATCACGGAGTAGAAGGTGACAGTCACTGCAGCTCTGTGCCAATATGCTGCTGCCAGTGGCAAAATGCATGACTCTGCTCAGCACTGGTGGGGAACAGTGTTTGTTTCTGTCTAGACAACAAATGTCCAGCATGTGTAACCCTGAAGTACCTGGCATTTCTGTGTTTTGTGCATCTCCTTGTGTGGAGGTGTGGGCTGCCATCCCTGTAGCATAGAAGGAAGAAGCGTCGTGCATCCAAAGGATGCTCTGGTAGTCTTGTGTCTTTCAAAGCTTCCCAGACAGCTGTCCTGCAAGCACAGCAGGACCGAGCAGCTTTGCTTCTCTGCAGGAAGTGTCACACCACCACAAGCAGCACACATAAGATCAGCACCCAAATGTTTTGAGCAGGAACTCTGGGAAGGGATTGGGGATGTTCCTGCAATACCAGCCAGCAAACTCCCTGTGTCAAAAGAGTGGTGGTCCCCATGCAATAGAGAGGTGCTGCCAACTCCCAGCTGCTTTGTGTCAAAGCTGGAAGCTTCTGGCAATGTAAACCTGCCCAGCTGGATTTAGGGCAACTCAGTGGGGCACTCTGGCTGGGTTCTTCAATTTCACAGAGCCCACATATAAATAGATGTCTTTACTGGAGTTAATCAGCAAAATCCCCCTCTATAATCCACTAGAAGCAACCACAGACTGCCAGGAAAAGCAGTACATTTTGGAGGTCCCTCATTTTGTCCCATTTTTGCAGGGATGGACTCCACAGCAGGACCCAACCATCCCCCAAACCTTTCTGCTTCCTGCCTAGACCCAGGATAATGTGGGGACCTCCAGCTCCCAATGCTGCCCGTGACTCTAAAATGTAGTACGTCTAAAGCCACAACTAAGGCAAGCCCTGAATCCTCTGCCAACCTGGAGAGAAGTGAGCTAGTGGTGGGTGCAGATGTGTGGTGGCAATGCAGATGGAGTCACCCTAAGGAGGTGAGAGCAGGATGAGACCATGGTCATGAGACAGGGCATCAGGTTTTGGGGCTGTCAGGCTGATGCTTCTTCCCAACTGTTCATCCCTTCATGGGTGGGCTGCACAGGGCAGTACCCAGAAAAGGGTGGGGAAAGGGGTCCAAAACAGTGCCCTGGCTGTAGGGTCACCATGGGACACACAGGGGTGTGGGCAAGGAAAGAGGCATCAGCAGGTGCTGGGAAGATGCAGGATGCCCAAACCCCATAGGGATGGGCTGGAGGAGACATGTCACGGAGAGGAGAAAAGTGGTAACATGCAGAAAAATAGTATCAGGTAAACCTGGAGGGTGACCCAGCTTCCCCCAGAAGAGAGGCTGGAGGAGAAGCATTCACATTTTTCAGGACCCGAAAGGTATGGGAGGTGTGAAGGACTCACCCTGCTGGCTGTGCCTCTGGGCGTACACCACCACCACCGCGGCGAGCACCACGCAGCAGGCTGACGGGACAGGATTAGCCATCTGTGGAAGCAAACACAGGCAGGAGCAGTCAGGGTTAGCCCCCAGGAGACTCCAGTGCTGAGAGCTTGTCCCTCCCGCGCAGCCGAAGGATATGATGGGACAGCAGGGAGATGGCCATAAAGCCAGACTTCACCTCAGCCACAGGGGAACTTGCTGCAAAATGAGGCATTTTGCTGGCACACACTTCATCACTCAATAGCCTGTGGCACTTTCCATGAGAGCTGCCTGCACAAGCAGGTGCCTGGAGATGATGATATGCCTTGCACAAATGCTGTGCCTTCCCCATCTCATTTTCAACATTTCCCTTAAGAAAGTCAAACCCTGGTGCTGGGCCCTCCTTGGCAGTGCAGCATCATTTTAGGAGCTGACAGTGCCTGCAAGTGGATATCTGAGGAGATGGGAGCACACCCAAGTAGTTCACAGCAGCAGTTGGTGCTTAGGATGTGCAAGATGCAGATCTTGGCACAGGCAGCTGCTGCCACTCCAGTTTGGCCTGTTGTGGTGGTGCCCACCAGCCCAATGCTTCTGGGCATGACAGGGACAGCATAACCCTCTTCATATCTTCACAGTGACGAACAGATGTGGCATGCTGCCTCAACCACCTCCTGTCAATATGGGTCACAGTCATTTCCCACCCCTCTGGGCCAGAAGAGAGGCAGAGGCTACTCCACCCCAGTGAGCTGTGCCATGTCCCAGGGGATGCTGTGGTGAATGGAGGTGTGGAGAAGGTGACAGCTAAGAAAGTAGGCAATGCAGACATCCTCCTTGAACCAACAAGTCTCCTCGGGAGTGGGCGAATGGCAGCAACAACCACAAGATGCCCTGCGCAGCCCTGCCAGGCTTGGACATGCCCAAGCTCTCCTCTTGCAGCCAGGGCTGGTAGAGGAGATCAGAGCCAGGAGGGAGACGCTGGGGACAGCAGTGGGGATGCCAGTCCACCCGCCAGGAGGTAAATAGCACCATGCATGAAAAGCAAATTACACCTTCAAAACCATTTAAACCTCTCTAATCTCCAGTGCCATATCAGTAACGTGCACAGGATTGCGGTTTAATCTAGAACATGAGTATGTGTTCATTAGCCAGATGGCATCCATTTAAACCTAAATAAAGGGGGAGCTGTATTGGTGAGAGAAAAAAAATCCACCAGAACATATTCGATTACCCAGCACTGTTGCAGGAGCCCAGATGGCCTCAGGTTTGCAGCAGGACATTGTGAGCCTTTGCAGGGCTGAAGGGGAAGGTAAGAGCACCTGGGAGGGATATCATGAGCAGATTTTGGGGTGCAGCTGGACCAGCCTGACCTCAAATGCCTCTCAGGGGCAGGGATGCTGTGGGAGGTGGTGGGTCTGAGAAGGTGAGCGTGGAGATGGGTAGAAAAGGGACCCACGGCCTCTCTGCTGAATTTGCAGTGCTGGGTTTGGGCTGGGAGGGCTGGCAGTGAGAGCCATTCCCAGTGTGCTTCAGCGGCACAGTATGGACATGCCAGCTACAGACCCTGCTCCCAGCCCTCCCGAGTCACCTTGAGCAAATCACTCTCATCGCCTGCCCCGTGCCTCAGTTTCCCCACCTGTAAAGCAGAGATAATGAAGGTGACCTTCTTCTGAAAGCTCTGGGCAAGAAGCACTAAGCACTAATTACAACATCCTTATAATTCCCTCTGCTTCTTCTCTCCTGCTCCTCTTGTGACTGCTCTTCACTCTGGCTCCTCCATGTGTCCCCTCAATGCCCATAGTGTGGGTCCCCGGCCGTCACCCCATCTGCACTCTGGCTGCATCACAAGTGGCAGCTTAGGGAGCAGGTGACAGCTGGAACCTGAGGCAGGTGGCAATGCCACATCCTGGGGCACTGCTGGCATGTGGGGCCCTGAGCAGCTTGGGAGCTACCTGCAAACCAGGAGCTGACTCCCTATTTACTCCCAAATTTACTTCCCACTGAATATTCCATTCCTACAGCCCTGGAAGTTGGTGAGCGGCACCAGAAATTGAAGCAGGCAAAAAACGAGGGGCCAGAGCCTCCCTTCAGCACAGTCCAGGTGACTCCAGGTAATGCAGCCACCCCATTTCTGGGGACAGTGGCAATGAGAGAAGGTAGGACAGACCCCTCAGCAACCAGCCTGTTCTTTGAAGAGTGTGAGATCTGCTTGACGTAGCCTTTGGTTTGGCTCAGTGCAAATACCATCACCAGCCATTACACTCTACCTCCTGGTCATGCCAGGAAGCAAAGCCACCTGCTGCCCTCCCCTGCTGTTCCTCACCTTACTGGCTGTTAAAATAATTGCTGCTGCTCCTGCCCATGTGCTTGGCAGTCTCACCTAAGGCTGGACCAGCGCCAAGACAGACACCATAGTTACGTGGCAAGGAATGGTTCCTGTCCTGAAGCACTGATAATCTCCAGGGTGATGTTGTTTGGATATATGTGGGAAAGAGAGAGCACAGGGACCCAGATGAGGTCCCTGGGGACTTTGTGGCACAGCCAGGACACAGGCAGAAGCTTCCAGTGATGGCACAGAGAACCCACTGCTTGGCTGCTTTTACCCTACAAAACCTCATTTCTTTTCAAGGATGAGCCCTGCAACCAACCAGAGGCTATTTTAATACAAAAAAATCTACCCAGAAAACCAACTTTTTCTCACTTGAATTGCAATTTTCCATGCAGTATTTGCTTTGTTTGACTGTTTTGCCCAAAGCCATGCCGATTTTTTTTTTCAAGCACATAACAAAACCTTCGCAATTTCTGCAGATGCTTCTAATGCAAATTTCCATTTGCTGTATTTGCTCATTTAACTGTTTCTCTAGCACAAACCAGAACCCCAGCAAGTGGGTGCATGGGCCAGTGAGCAGCAGCTCACCAGGTGTGCAGCTCCCTGGGCTGTGTCCCCACGCCAGCCAGCAGGGACCAGGTGAAAGGTGACGGAGGGGAACCACATTTATTACACAGCAAACCCAGCAGTGGGAAACTCAGTCTTCTGCAGAAAAGGAAGATTTTTTCCCCTGTAATGAGTCATTTCTTGTTTGAGGAGAGGAAAGAGAAGCCTGGGCAGGAGGAAGGGACGTGAGGGGGCACATGTGATATGGTAGACCAGCAGCTCTGGAACTATCCTCCCTGTCCCCAGCTTCTTGTCTGGGGAGAGAGCAAATAGTTGATCTTTCCCTGCCTTGTCCTCTACACCAAGGGTAATGAAGACATCAGTCACAGTCACTCTTAGCAGAAGACAACTCAACATAGATATGAATATGGTCCCCTCCAGCAGCTCTCAGTCTAAACTAAACTTGTTTTCAGTTGCCTGTTCCCTGAGCCAAATCAGAATTGAAGGGGCACAGCGATGTGACATTAAGTGCTGTGGTGTGATGGGGTGAGGACAGTCCCAAGGGGGGCAGCAGGAGCGAAGGGGATTGTATATCCAAGGAAGAAGTAGGATGCCACTATCTGCTGAACAGTCCCAGTGTCCTCTTCTGAGCAGGCAGCGAGATGGATCCTTTCCAGCTCTCCTTTAGTATAATCTCCAAAGCCTTGGGGATGCTCACTGATAATGGGGTACCAACTGGCAGCTGGAAACAGCAGCTCCAGGGCAGGGCTATCCCTGGCTAGCCTCCCACCACAACTCTCACCTGTCACTCTCAGCAATGATAAATAAATAAAACCTCACTCTGGAAGTGGGTGGCTCCCACAGTAGAAAAGTGGTAGTTTCAAAACCTAATATTTCCATGTCAAAATCTTGTGTCAGGCAATTCCCCACCAGGTGCTGTTATAGGGACTGGCTCTGAAATGGTGAACTGAGGGACAACAAACTGTTTAGCCACTTCCTTCCCCTGCAGCCTTGCCCAGAGCCTGGAACTCTGCAGGCACCTGCAGCAGACACTATGGTGTGACTGTACTGCAGACAGCAACTGTAGATACCGTGGTACAACCTCTACTGCAGACACCAGCTGTGGATGCCATGGTAC
Source organism: Platyrinchus mystaceus (assembly GCA_035041135.1). Lineage (NCBI taxonomy): Eukaryota > Metazoa > Chordata > Aves > Passeriformes > Tyrannidae > Platyrinchus > Platyrinchus mystaceus. The sequence goes on from JAWWLV010000100.1 coordinate 63,216,527, forward strand.
ACCTGTACTGCAGACACCAACTGTAGCTGCTGCAGTACACCTGTCCTGCACACACCAACTCCATGTGCTCTGGTATGCCTGTCCTGCACACAGTGACTGCAGTACACCTGTACCACAGATACTGAGCGTAGGCAGTACTGTACACCTGTACTGCAGATGCTGACTGCAGACACTACAGTACAGCCCATCTATACTGCAGGAGAGGCCACAATCTGCCTCTTCCAGAGGTGTGATGCTACACCTGTAGTGCAGATGCTGACTGTAGCCATTACAGTGCCCCTGCACTGGATGCACTTGCAGCAGTCACCTCCTGTGTCCCAGCGTTACCAAAGGAGAAACACCCTTACCAAAGCCACCCTCGATTCCTCAGCCTAGCCCTTTGCCAGAGATTCTGACACAGCTTCCCCTGGCCCTGGGGATCCAGGGTGCCTCCAGAGAGCTGCCATCCCTCCCAAAGGGCAGCCCATGATTCCAGGGTGAGCAACGAAGCGCCGCAGTGGGCAGGACATCCACCAGCCCACGTTCCCCAGGGATTGCACCACTTGTGGGCAGCACTGTGTAAAGGAGGGCAGCCCTGGGAACAGTGCTGGAGCACCTGAAAGCACTGAGTGCTGTCTCCTCCTTTCAGATCACACCTGGCAGCAAGGCAATGGAAAGCAGAGGAAAAAGTAGTTGTCACTTAATGTCAGACACTTGCTAACAGCCCTGAAACCTTCTTGCCCTACAGTGCCCCGTCAGCATTAAACTCCACTTTGTGCTTAAGAGGAAGAGAGAAGAGAGGGGCTTTATCATCTTAATACGTGCTATCAGAAAGCCTTACCTGCAGAGACAGAATCCCTGCTGCCTGGAAAGCTTTCTTAAATCTAATTTAAACCCCCACTGCCAATAGAGCAATTAGCATTGTCCTCCTGGTCCACAAGCACCACAGGGAGGACTGAGGCCAGCTGAAATTAATTCACTCATGGCTCTCATGGACTGTGACTTTCCTCCCTCCACCTTCTCCCTTTCTGGTAATGAAGTAGAGACCCCAAGCAAGAGGATGCCCTGGAGGAAGGAGCCACCCATGGCAAAGCTCGTCCATCACTGTGTCTATGCCATCCCAGCGAGTGCCACTGGATCCCTGGGTGGCTGCACAGACCTTCCTGCCCTTGTGGCTTCAGCAAGGGACAGAAGGTGGAAGGATGGTCCTCACAAAATTTCCCACTGTTTTGGTGGAAGATGTGCCCCTGAAGGCAGCTGTAGACTCGCAGGGCTCTTGGCTCCAACCTACCTGCTGAAGCCCGAGATTGCTCCAACTTCCCTGCATGTCACGGGTAGGGTGTCTTCAGTGAGAAAAGCAGTGAACAAAGCTGCTCCACATACCCACGGGAATGAAGAAAGCAGCTCCTCTGGAGGGAGCATTAGCCCAGATAAAATGAGAGCTACTTTGCAGGGGGTACTGCAGAGTTTAGGAGCTCCAGGGGGAGCTGAGATGGTTTGGGGAGGAGCAAGCAACTCATGAAATGGCTGAAGCTGCTTGGGAACCTGCCTGACTGGCAAGTTGGCACCCAGGACAGGTAGTTTCTTGCTCCCATGGATCACAGGGACATGATCCCACGATGGCATGGAGTTGTGGAAAGGCCAGCAGGGTCCCAAGACTCCTCAACAAGGTCTTCACCCCACAGCTCCAGGGGCTGGGGGATTTCTGCTCCAGGAGCAAGGTGGGGTCCCTCTCCTTTCAAACCACACCTTGCAGCTCTTCAAACTGACCAGCAAGCCCTAAAGCAGCATGGCTGTAGTCCACCTCTGTCCCCGGTAGGACAAGGGACACATGCTGGGTGCTGTGATTCCTCTGCAGCCTAGGGACGGGCAGGAGCACAATGCCAGGAGAGCACTGGACAAGTACATTGATGGAAACCTCTCCAGAAATCCTGCCTACCAACAGCCCTCGGTGCCACATCTACTGTGGGGCCATGCTGCTGCTGCCCATCCCCCTTCCCACTTGGAGCCTTGAAGGGGATGTTTCCCACAGTCCGTACCTGTCCTCAAAACCCCCACCACCTTAACCAGTTTTATTTCAAGTGGAGGGCAGCAGTCCAAGACCAGCCATCTGCTCCAGCAGTGATAAAAGCCAACACAAAGAGCAGCATACTAATAAGCAACACACGTCTTCAAAACTGGCACCATAAGAAAGCCCAGCAGGGCAGGAGGGGGCCCGAATCCCCATGGCAGGGATTGCAGAGGAACACTGCCCCCAGACTATTCCTCAGGGACACCAGTGCCACCTGGGCAGGAAGCTCATCCAAGACCCACTCCTCCACATCCCAAATCCACACCTGGACAGCCTCTGAGATGGAGGAAAGCTTGAACCAACAATGGGAAATGCAATTTCCCCCCCTCTTTTTACTCAGCTTTCCTCTGCACTGAGCATTTCCTGGCTCCCTGCAGAGAGAGATTGCAGGAATCAATTGGATCTTTGCTTCTGTAAAAGAACTGCCAAAGACAGCGCTTTTTATCTGGAGCCTCTGTCAAAATGAGGACTTGAGCAGTGTCTTTCCATAAATGGTATGGAGTTTATGGTACCATGCCAGGGAAGGACAGAAGACATCAGAGAAAGAAGGGAGATTGGAGATGGGAGATGCTTGTGGTTCAGGCACTTCCTAGTACTCCTCTCTGGTCATCCAAGACAGGTTTTTGGGAGCAGATCCTGCTCATTCTGCCTCTCTAGGCTGTGATTACAATGGTTTGGAACTCTTGGTGTCACACTGAATTTCAGCACTTCAATTCCAAGTTTCTACCCACAAAAACATAATATCAATGATGCGGAACAAAACCAAAAAAACCCCACAAAATCAAAACCAACCTCCTATACACTGAGCAAACAACCCCAAATATTTTAGGAAGGTCTTGCTGCCTTACTCCAGGTTCAGTTTGTGATTTCCAGGCAAATGCTGGCAAGAATTCATATTTTTGTCTGCAGGGTTGCACTGCTCTTCAACTCACCCAGGATTCTGATCACAACCCTGCTTTCTGCCTCGAGGAGATTCTGTGGCCAGGTTTCTCCATGAAGTACCCAACACCCCTTAAGTTGTAAAGCTCCAGGTCAGAAAAAAGCATCCTAGTATTTAAATTCAGACTGAGGCATAGTCATGTGCCATCCAGAGCAAAACAAAGAGGAAAGGGAGGACAGACAGAGCTTGCTGTCCCGACTTCCTCTGTCATCTGGATGTCCATGGCACAGCACACATGGCATAGGGCAGCATGGTGTTTCCAAGACTTGCTAAGCCTCAGGAGCCTGGTCACTGCTCGTAGGGATTTTGGATGGTGTCTGGCTGCAGGAGCTTTGGTATCCTCCTCAATAGCACTGGGAGACACAGGTTTCACAGGGTTTTGCTTGAAACATGAAGACTGCATATCTTATTAGTCCAAACCGGCTCCTCTGGAGGTCTGTGCTCTGCAGCACCCATGCAAGGGGCTGAACACGAGCACAGGCAGGTCCATGCTGGCTTGGCCCCCGTAAACCTTCTGGTGGTGAATTCTCCAAGCCAGGGAGAGCTACATCTCCTTCCCAAATCAACACACACAGACAAGGACTGAGGCCACAGCTCTGCTGCTCGGAAAGCAGGGCAGGTTTGCTTTCTGCCAGCATGCTAAGACTGAATTGGACAGGGATAAGAGTCTGAAGTTGTGTTGCAGGGGCTCAGGGACACCAGCAGGATTGGAGTGAGGAGCGCTGGAAGAGACCTTGGCAGCTTGTCTTGTCCAGGGAGGGAATTAAGATACTAGCTTAGCAGCTGGGGGAGTAAGTGATGGAATATCCACTTGTGCAGAGCTTCTTGGGCATTTTAATTTTAGCTTGCTTTTTTCTTTGGGCTTTTTTTCTTGGCACTGAGGAAGCCACTCCAATGACTCTGACGCTGCCTCTCCAGAGATGCTTCAGGATCATGGAATCATAGAATCAATCATTTAGGTTAGAAAAAGACCTCACTGAGTCCAACTGTAAACCTAACATTGCCAAGTCCATAACTAAACCATGTCCCTAAGTGCCATATTTACATGTCTTTTAAATACATCCAGGGACAGTGACTGTGATTTGTTTTGATTTGCTTCATCTCTCCCCCCTGCCTGCAGTATGAGTTGGCAGGAGGATGGGGTAGGCAGGAGCCAAGCAGCTTCCGGGGCCCAGGCAGGGCAGCAAACACTGTCGGAGGCAGGAAGGGGCTCAGGATGCTGAGGACTGTGTGCCTGTAATGGCTGTAAAGCTGCTGTGGGAACACTGGCAGCCAAGACAGATGTGACAGTGAGAACATTTGTCCTCTACCTGCATATGGTACCTGCCTCCCTCGCCACTGCAAGAAAGCTGCCCAAAACCTGGACAGGTAAAAGCAGGCCAGAGTGAAACACTATCCACACTGCAGACAGATGAGGTTTGGTGCTCATTGCTTCACCCAGTTCCATACAGTTTCATCACCCCACTCACCCCATGAGGTCCTGCAGGCACCCAGCATGCCTCATGCAGCCTGCTGGGGACTGTCCTCAGACATCACAGCAGCACCAGTTTTTGAAGAGGGCAGTGGAAGGGGAAACCTGACGCATGAGAGGTCTCTGTAATGCCCAGACAACAAGTGAAAAGGATGGTACTGAAGGGCGGAATTAATCCTGGCCTTTGGTAGGGGCAGCCCATGTTGGGGTCAGTGATGCTGCAGGGGGCTTTCTCCTACCAGTGGCCTCTTTGGTAGACACAGGGGTCTGCCTCAGAACTGAGCCCAAGACTGGCAGAAGGACTGGGGAACCTGCTCCTGCTTGCAAACTGGTAAAGCAGTGGGAAGGAAGCGACCCCTTTTCATTCTGACCCCCTAAATGGCACTATTCATAGACCAACCTTTACCACGTATCAGCAGCTGTCTTGCCATCGCTGCTGCCTCAGTTTACAGCAGGACTTCACTGACTCCTGTCCCATTGCCCACTCTCAGCTTAGCATTGCCTGGGATGTAGCTAGTGAAAGGGGAAAAGCAGCCAAGAAAAAGAAACCCAAGGTCTCTCCCCCAGCAGCATTTCTGAAATGGGCTGGGGGCACCCCAGGCTGGCACTGCTCACCTGGCCTCCAACTGCTGCCTCTTTGAGGGGCCCTGGCTGCTGGAGCCTGAATCCAGCAGAGCATCTGGGGTGAGCCCCAGAGGCCACTGAGGACACCTCTGAAACCCCACGGAGACCTTCGCTCTCCCTGGGGTCCTGCCCCAGACCCCACAGGCAGCATTTGCTGAGAGTGAGCAGAGGATGAGGAGGGAGAAAGAGCTGGCCCAAGGCAGCTGTGCTGAAATAAAAGTCAAGAAAGTCTCTCGCCCAAAACTACAGGGAAGTTTAATTATCAAGGACAAAACACCATCTGTTTGTGCTGACTGTGACCTCCCGCTGCCCCTGGGCTTTAACAGCTCTTAAATTAGCATGTTTGTTCAGGGGTATTAGCTGCTGGACATCAGGGAAGCAATTCCCATGGGGCAAAGAGGAGGACAGAGTGGCTGTACACTGAAACACGTGCCGTGGTGATGTGACAGGCTCAGCAGTGATGGGGGAAACAAAACACCCCTTTGGAAACAAGGATTCCCTCTGAGCATGGCTCTTGTGAGCAGCAATGAGCTCTGGCAAGCCCAGCATCAATGTGTTGTTGCCACTGGCAGGTGAGCTATGGTGTGAGACTGTATTTGGGTCTCAGCCTCTTTCCAAAAAAGACAGCCAAGATGTACAGTTGGAGGAAGATTTTACTATGTAAAGCCAGCAGAATTAAATGAATACTCAATACAGGAGAAATTGGATTAAAATCCAATTTGTTTTTAGCCATGCAAGGGAGGAAAGATGCATACATTGGTACCAAGCCCTAGAACTGATTTAGTGATGTCAAACTGCACAGTTCCTTTCTTTATTTTTTCTTTCCTATGGCTTATGGGATACAGTATCCAAGGTAGACATAGCATCACATTCCTACCTACCTATGCTGGAAACAGTCTGAAGCCAACTTGGGTATATAAGCGAGAAACAACTCACCTGGGAGAGGTCCGACTTTGCAAGACCCCAGCAGTTTTTTCTCCATCACCTGAGCTTTGCTCCACTCTCAAGTCCTGTGGCTGCCGCAGAGGAAGCTGGAGGCAAGGGCAGCTGCTGCCAGTACTACTCCTCCAAGGCACTTTTTTCATTAGTAAGCCCTCAAAGCCAAGTGCTAAAAAAGAACGCAAGTAGCCTCTATGATCTGCCATGAAAACTCTCATCCAATGAGCACAGATGCAGGCCTAAATTCATCCTGGGGCAATTCTAGGGCCTGTGGGTGTGGAGGTGGCCATGCTACCAGACTCCAGGAGTAAGCAGGGGAGTGCTTGATGCTCCTCCTGCTTGGCCCCACACTCTGCACTGCTGGTGCACATTACCTTGCTGCCCCACCAGCCAGGCTCTTGTCGGATTCTCCAAGTTCTCCTTCCCATCCAGTCCGTAGAACCAGTGTCTATCTCCCGTCCCTATGCTCCTCACAAGTCAGCTCCTCTCCAACTCTGCACCAAGTTCATATGCCTTAAAACTCAACAGTTTTTGTCCCTGAGCTCAAGAGCCAGTATCAACTCTCGTCCTGTGCATCTGCCTCCCCTTAGGGTTCCTCTCCCTCCAGCAATCTCCCAATCCCTTCCACCCCTAAAATCACGCCACAACTTTGCTCCTTCTCACTTTTGCAGGCAAAGCAGCCAGTATATGAAGAACAATTTGACTTGGAAGCCCCCTTGCCCACCTACATCCCAGTGATCACCAACCCAGGAGACTGGTGTTCTTCAAACCTCCTTCCTGGAGCCTGTACTCATTCCTGCCCTCTCAGGGGCCAGGCAGGAACTAGGGTGCCACCCCTGCCCAGCTGGCTGCCTTCAAACAGGCGTGGCAGGGCAGATGTGGACCACATGTGGACCACCAGTAAGTAATGTTTTGTCTCAGGACCCTTCCTGCAAGCTCCAGCACTGAAGGAAGAAAAAAACTATCAGCTAAGAGCAGCCATGGAGTCCCTGGCAGCCTCCAGCCCCCTCCCAAACTCTGGCTCAAATCCATCCACTGGGGCAAGACTCAGTTTAGGGGAGGGCTTGTTTTTTAATCAGAAAATATTCATCAGCATTTAAAAATAAAATAATAAAAAAGTGTCAACCAGCTGGGGCCGCGAAAGCTGGGGCGTTTTTGGCTCCCAACCGAGCACTTTGATAGAAAGGCTTTTTGGAAAATGCCGTAGAAAACATTTCATTTCTCCCAAGGCCTGCATATGGGGCTCATCACTCGTGCATATTGCACAGGAATATTCATGTGTGCTGGCCTCCTGCTACAGGATGACGAGGGTTTGCCGGTGCAGCATGCAAGAGGGGCTCCTTCCCTTCCCTTTTTTTTTTTTTTTATCTTTGGAAGAGGAAAGCACAGTATTTCATTTTCAATCCCTGAGTATTTGTCAACGGCAGAACAAAGGGAAAGCTGAGCCAGAGTCAGGTCTGCTCATACGCACCAGCTTGCTGCACTCACCACAGGATAGAGCCACAGATGAGCAGCAAATGCGGGGAAACAGATTTCTGCCCCTGGTTTTGCTCCCTTCTGGTTGCCTGAGCCCATTCTGATGCTGCCTGGATGGAGAGCGGAAGCCCGACTTCCACCTCCCTGGCACAGCAAGAGGTTTCAGTTCAATCCCCAGTTCTCCACTCCAAGGACATAGATGTGGCTCATCCTAGTCCTGCTGCCAGGTACCCACTTTAGCTAATGACCTTCTGCAGAACTTAGGAAGACTGAAAATACTCCACTATGGCCGCAGACCAGATTCTGTCCCAGCAAGGAGATGACTGCCATGGCTCACTTGGTCCCTCATCTCCCACCAGTGCTGCTGGCTCCCTCCCTTTCACCCTCAGCTTTTGGCTCAGCAGAATTTGCTTTTCTGCAACAAGCCAATGAACTCTTCCAGACGGAGCCAACTTCACACTGAGCATCTTCTTGCCCTTTTACTGGGATGCTCACCTACAGCACATGCTCCCCTCCCTTGAACCTCCCTCTTCCTGTGAGACCCTACCTCAAATGTGCTCTGCCTTCTGCCCTGTAGCCTGCCTACCTTCTTTAACCCTTCCTAAAGCATTTGTGCTCTCTTCCCCTAGCTCTGGGTGCACCCGTCATTCCTATCAAGCAGCTCTCTACAGCTCCAGCACATCGCAGCACAGGGTGCACTGGCCCCTGCAGATTCTGACTGCAGCAGATCCTCACTTGCCCCCAAAAAGTTTCTTCCTGGCAAACAAAAACTCAGAGTACTACTTAAGAGAAACCTGGGCAACGAGAGGGGGTAGGAAAAGAAACCATTTGAGTCCACTATCTCTGTGACTGACGTGAAGTCAAAGACAGCTCAGTCAGAAAGCACAGCTCCTGCTGGGAACAGAGCAGCACTTTTGTGCACTGCTCAAACTGTCATTCCTAAACACAGTCTTGAAAAGTATTAATAAAAAAAAATATAATCTAGTGAATCTTCCAAACAGGAATCATGCCTAAATAACTGTGCACACTAACGTGCGCGCACACACACATACTTTATTAATTTTCATATTTTTTGGCAACCTTTCCCAAATGGAGGGGAAATTTGATGCCAAGTATATGCTTAGGCAGGGTCTGCAAGATCCACTATGGAAAAAAAATTAAATGGAAAAAAAAAAGTCCTTAAACCACATCTGGAGCATTGTGCCCAGTTTTTGGACCCTGGTACAAGATGGGCATTGCTGACCTCCAGCAAGTCCATGAAGGCCCATCAGGGTGGTAATGAGGCTGAGGCACATAGGGATAAGGTCAAATTGAGAAAACAGGGCTTGTGCAGCCTGAAGAAATTATGGTTTTGGGGGTATCAAACAGCAACCTGACAGCACCTAGCTAGAGATTACTGAGATGATGCAGACTCTTTTCTCCGTGGTGGTAAGTTGAGAGACAAGACGCAGGAGCTGCAACAGGAGAGGTTCAAGCTTGCTGTAAGGAAGACATTTTCCCATGACAGTCACCTGCTGGAAGACAAACCCAAACAGGCTGTGGGGACCTAGAGGTTTTCAAAACCCAAATGGGCAAACTCAACTGGTCCACACTCAGTATTCACCCTGCCTGGGGCAGGAGGCTGGACTAGAGACCTCCCAAGGTCACTTCTCACCTGGAAGGACAGATGAACATGCCATTGCTAAGAAAAATTAAATATAAAGAATTCCACCACAAATTCTGAGGGGGATGGCTCTGCTCAGTGCTCCTTTTGAGCACATTGGAAAGAAAAGTCTGACTGAACAAATCTGAACAACTCTCTGCCTGGAGTGGGACGCAGACCATGGAGATGGAGAGAGACCACAGGACTGCAACGCACCAGGGCCAGATCCTGAGCTCAGCTCATCCCCATTGATGGAGACTGAGGAGATGGCTGTCTTCCCCTTTCCCAGACTTCCTTCTGTGGGGACCGACTCGCATGACACCAGTAAGTAATTAACGAGCGGCCAAGCCCGTCAGCACGCAGGCTGCTTGCATGGGTGCTTGAATGTGTGCGCACTGCTCCCCGAGACTTGGCGGGGAGGGGAGCTGGGGGGAAGAGCGCTGACAAGCAGATGATTAATTGAAATGCAAGCGGGAGGAAAAGTAATGTCCGCTAAGACTATCAGGCGGCGCGAGCATGGGAAAGAAACTCGGAGACGCCGTCTCCATCCCTGCTCCACACACATGGCGCCTCCCAGCTCCGAGCCGCTCGCCAGTCCCTTCCTGGCTTCTATTTTTGCAGGTGCAATTTCGTATTTGAAAATAACCATGCTGCACACGCACATATATATTTTTCCCCGCCGTCCCCCGGCTCATTCTACACGGAAACGGCAGCGATGGGAGAGCAAACCTCCCAGTCTGCAGCGCACGGCGGCAATTAGACATGCAAGCAGCTCGTTACCCCGTGCCTCGGGGTGAAGGTGCCCACAGCCTGGGCTCCTTGCACAGCCTGCACCTTACAAGTGGTAAGGGCTTGAAAAGTTAGCAGTTTGTGCTTAAATAATAAGAAGAGAAAAAAAAGAAGAAAACAAGGAAATAGAAGATTCTGAAAGCTCACGTCTGGCTCAGCTCCGACTGTTACTCAGAGTCCATAAATTATATCCCAAGCATTGGAGCTGCCGTGATTGCAGGATCGGCGAAAAGGGCGAGCAAGCTTCTGTTTCTCATCCAACACAGAAAGGCTCATCTTGGGTCACCAAATAAATGGAATGGAGATGCAATGTGGTACACGCTGTTCCCCTGCACCATGGCTGGGAAAAGTACAGAGGTGGAAGGTGACAGGAAAGGGATATCCTAGGGGGAAGTTTGAAGGAGCAATAACAGGGTTTTCTTATGGTCATGATCAAGGCTAGCACCTTGGGAATGTCCTGCCTCCACCTCCTTCTCCAAAGAGAAGGACCAAAGAGAAGACCAAAGGGTATTTCTGCAGAAAGGAGAACATCCTGAGCTTTCAAGTTTGGGGTTGGAAAATCAGGGATGTGATCTTGCTGGTGGCCTCTTGATGTAACCATAGTGCAGATGACAAACACCAGATCCTTGTCCGACGGAGCACTGAGCAAGTGGGGCTTTACAGACGCTAGCTAAAACATGACCCAAATCTGGGCTGCTAGAGCATGGTTATTACCAGCTTTTGCTGATCCCCAGCCAAAGCAACTGGCTCAAGAAATTAACTTGGTGAGTTGTTCAGCACTTTGTCGCTCAGGTAATGAGCGGAGCTGTAGGCAATTGCATCGGAAAGCTTCACGTAACATTTGTACCATTGACATGGTTTAACAGACTGCTGTTTATGAGACAGAGTAGTATTTAAAAGACACATTTCTCTCAGAGCCGCACATAAAATTTGATAGCTAAATAGCTGTAAATGCTACTGAAGTCTGACAACTCAAAGAGGAATCAAGGGTCTGTCATGCGGAGTATCCGCCAATACACCCGGCCCCGCAGAGCCAGCGAGACTTCCAGTCTCATAAAACCTTTTTTATATTGGAAGTGAGAATTTGTGCAGTGCATATGAACTCTCTTTTATTGGGCTGGTGTGATGCTGAGAAAATGCAGTTAAAGTTGTACAAGTCCTCCTTGGAGCACTATCGGGGTGCCTGTAAATCAAAAGCTTTATTCTGGACTGGGTTTACTAAATAAACCCTCTTTAATTTGGGCTCATGCTGAGCAGCAGGGCCACAGCGGGAGTGGGTGCCTCCCCTTGACACTGCCCGTTCATACTGGTGGAGCAGGGCCAGCCCCAAGTGAGTGGTCTCTGGCCCATCTCTCCACTCTCAGAGCCAAGAAGAGGTTACCAACTACAGAGCATCCCTCCAGAGTCCAGCACTGCTCTCCTCTCTCCTATTATGGAGTTTTTACCCTCCCAAAACACCCGTGGCCCCCCACAGTGCTCCCAGCTCTCAGTCCCAGCCCAGCTGCTGCCCTGAACCCAGTCCAGATCCCTGTGCCTACGCAGCTGATTCCGAGAGCTCCTGGGAGCATCCTGGGTTGGAAACATGACAGACCCACCTTCAGCACCCAGTGGAAATGGAGTATTTCCAAACCTTCACAAAGATCTGGAGCACTTTGGTTGGGGAGGAAGATTTGGGCCAGCTCCCTTATTCCCCAAAGACTCGTATATCTCCACTCTACAGCTGCATTAATTATTTCATCTTAGTCTGGCTTCCTCATTAAGCTAAACTAGACAGCCCATGGCTGAGTGACAGCAAGCCAGTCTGCAAAAGCCCAAGCCAGCAGTGCTGAAAACCATAGGCTTGACGTGGACTAACATTACGCATATCTCAAACACGCAATATTTAGAGGACCCGAGGCTGCCGGCTGGACAGGGGAAATCCCATGCAGAGCCGGCAGCGCAGCATCCGGACCAAGCCTGGGTATAAACACCTCACCCCACACTTGGCCAGGTGGGCCTAACCTGATGGCGAGAGCAATTCCCTTGTGGATGCCCTGAAGGTGAGGGTAGTGGAAAGCCCCGGCACTGCTCCCAGTGGACCCAAGTATGACACAAAACATCTGTGTCAAAGCAAGGGTTGGGGAGCACTGCTCCTTCGGCACCAGCTGAGGGACAGCCACTTCATTCCACTGATGTGGCTGTGAGCTCAGCTAATTTTGGCATCGGGCTCCTCTTGGGATGTCTGGCTTTTGCGGGCTGTAAGAATGACACTTCAGGGCATTACAAAGATCCCCTTTTTCCAGTGCTGCCAAATCTGAGGCTTTTGTGTGTATCCACTGTATTTTGCCATCTCTGCAAGCAAATGTAGAAATACAAGACTTCAGCCCTCTATAATCCTCCAGGGAAAATTCAAAGCAATGAAGAAATATGAGTTGTTTTTCCACGAACCCATTGAAAAAAAGAAAAAAAACACCCCCAAAAGCCCCACATTACTTTTCAGCCCAGTTTTGCCAGCAGTACAGGTCTTTTTCCCACAGTCTAAGGAATCAACACATTTTCAAATCACTCCTGCTTACGGTATTGAATATCAGAAAAAGATTGCCTTCCATTCAGCAGCTGTTTTGGGACACTGAGAGAAAAGGCAAGCAGTCTAAACTTAGCAAAACATGAAGAAAGGCTCCGATACGTTTAAAAACTAGTCACAGGGATTGGAACAGGAAAGGAGAGGTCTGCAAGGGGTGAGTGCAGAGTGTTTCGGGGTCGCAGCATCTTTCTACAGTCCCAGTCTCTCATGGTAGCAGAGGGACCATTGCAGCACTACTCTTCTCCTATGGATTCTTGGAAAAACATAGGTATGTGTCCTTATTTTTGCAGGAAAATCAGCAGTATCTCCCAATTTCCACACCTTCAGCCTTTCATGAATGCCCTGGCATATCTGCACTGCAGGCAGGGAGTGGGCAGCTCCAAAAATAAACCAAGAAACTCGATGTGTTAAGAAGAAACCCAAGAGAGGGAATAGCAATAGGGGACGGATGATGTGCTGAAATAAGTTTGCCCTGAAGCAGTGGAAGGAGACAAGCCTTCGTTTCCTACAGGCTTGTGCTATTTAATCCCCCTGCACCCCTAGCAATAGCTCCAACCTCCTTCTACTCATCCTGTGTTCCTTCCCTCATCCATAGGGACTGGACCAAAACACCAGAGCTTTTCTGAAATGAGGGCATGGGCCTGGACCCCAACTGCAGTGGTTTTCTCTGTCTATCAGACCTGGGTGCTATTAGCCAGCAGGATAGTGAGCCTTCACTGGAGAAGGCTCGAAGTCCAGCAGACCACAAGAAGGGGACGTACAAGAAGAGAGATGAGGAAGCCAAACTCACCAGATACCAGCACTCAAGTTGGGTCATGCAGCACATCAACCCTGGTTGAATGTTCCCAACAATACCCTTGGGCAAGGGATCAAAGCCAGGCACCATGTCCCCATCCTATCTGACTCCTGGTTCCCACCTGGCCCCCACAGAGCCACAAAAAAAGCCTTAATGCCATCAGGTAAGCAAAGAGCCATGACCGCTAGGCTTCTAACAAAGACAAACTGCCTCTCTCCTTTCTCCCAGATTGCAAGCAGATGTGTGCTTAAATTACCTGCTGCTGACTGTGATCCTTACCGAAGCACCATGGTCTAGGAGCAGAACGAAGAAAAAAATGTGTGAATCAAGGGAAGAGAGGATTAGCAAGAATTCAGTTGGCTCTGGGAGGGCAAAATGTCATCATTGCAAAAAACAAATGTCACTTCCATCACAAGACAAGCATTTGTGACAGCCAGCACAAGGGAAACCCTCACTTTGCTGAAGTCAGTGATGAAATTAAGAAAGTTCAGGGAAAGGCTGCACGGCTGGGTCCAGGCTCCCCAAAAGGAATCACTCCCAGCCCACAGTCTGCTACAGGAGCAGCCCTGCTACATGGCCTTGGCTTCTTCTTCCAAAGAACCTCTTCAGACCTGTGTACTCAGCTGCCTGCATGGCTGGTACACCCTGGCCCCAGGCTGCTTTGAACTTCCTGACCTGGCTCCTGCCAGTGGTGGCTCCTGTCGTGGGCTGCATGTCTTCATCCTTTTTCTTGAGTCTCCCCAGAGATGCCATGGGAGCGCAGCAGCAGCTCCTGTGCCCAGGAGGGCACAGACACCCTGGCCCCATCTTGGAGTGCTAAGAGCAATGTTAATAGAGAAAAGGCCTGGTGAAATGTACGCCCATCATGCTGGTCCTCTGTGATGCACAAGGAAAATGGGTTTTGCACCACCTCTGCCCTTACTCAGAGCCTGCTTGCACTCATACCAGCAGCAGCTATACCCTCATGGGACACTGCCCAAAGTCTGCAGCTTCAGCATGCATCTCTGTACCAAGTGCAAGGCTCCAAGAAAGGCCTCCTTAGAGAGCTGGGATGTGGGTGCAGCCCAGGAGAGCCCAGACACTTCTGTGAGGGCAGCAGATGGCTGCAAGGATCCCTGTCTTTAGAAGAGCATCCAAGGAGATGTCCCATCTCCCAGCAGTGTCCTGCACAGCAGGACAGCATTTTGCAGACTGAGCCATAGAAATCAAGCCCAACCTGCTCCCCTTCCCCCTCACTGCTCCTGGCTTGCTCTCTGCTGAGCCCTTGCGGGTCACACGTGGCGTCCCACTTCCCGGCACAGCTCCGCCGGCTGGAGCAAAGAGCAGAGTCAGACCCCAAATTGCAGATTAGTGCGTTGGGTTCATGCACGGGAAACAAAAGATCGGAAATCTCTGAAGTGCACAGCTGGAATCCACACCCCGACCATGTTTTTGTGAGATATCACGTACATTTTTAAAAGCTATCTAGAGAGGGTTCTGCTTTAAAACAGCCTGGCAGCTGCTGCACTGACACCACCGCCTGTCACGCTGACCAGGACCTTCAACTGTTCTCTGTCCCCCACAGGCCATGCTCATCTGTAGCCTTTAGCCTTAGGTTATGACATGACTCAAAGAAAGGATTAAATGTCCTCCTCTGCATTTGTTCAACACCAGCTGTGGAGGGAGGGTGGGAAAGGAAGGACATGTGACCCAGAAAAATCACTGTAGGATACTACCTGCCAACACCCTGAAATGGTGGTCCCCAGAAACCCTGGGATTCCTCTCCCCATCATATGTAAGGCCTCAGGAGGTCACTGCAAGGGGAATGCCCATGAGCAGCCATAAGATACTTGCATGGCAGCATGAGGAATGTGGACTGTGAAAGCACTGGTCTCTCTCTCATACTGCTAATGTGCAGTTTCTTCTCCCTTTGAAGCTTCTGCAATAGCAACTATATGATGGGATGCTAAACTATGAGGCCATTCTTTGCCTTTTTCCATGTACCAGGCTTCCAGGCTAAAAGTGATGCAAGGTAAGACTGAATATCTTTGTAAGATGCTTAGGTATTCTGTTCCTCAACACCACTGATCTCCAAGAAGTCCTCCCACATGCTGCAGGAGCCTGGGTGAGGGTGTAATTCCCCTTAGGGCTTTGTGTCTTCCTCATTGACTCTTCTTCCAATATCTTACACTGTCTGAGTTGCAAGCTGACCCCTCAGCTTATCTCTGCAGGATGTTTGCTTCAGAGCTGTTCCTCTGTGAGCACTTCCTGCCTGCACTGCCAGCCAGAAATGTGTGGTCAGCCCTGCCTGTGCTTGCTGCTTCCCAGGACTCCTCTGTCCCAAAGCATCCTCCATGATAACTTTGCAGCAAGCATTCCACTCAGGAAAACATAGTCTGTTCCATTCAAACTGACTGACCTCAGAAAAGCAGCAGCTCCTCCATCCTCCCTGACCACTTCTTTTGGTCAAGGAGAATTGACATGAGATATTGCATTTCAAATTGAAATAATTACTTTAAAATCCAGTATGAAATTAAATTCCAACTCAATGGCATGCCACAACCAGCCTCCCCAGAAAAGGAATACTTTGGGGGCCTCTTTAGTGATTGTCCCTCAGGGACTGCAGAGAAGATGCAATGTGTTGATGCCGGGACTCAGCAGAAACAGTGCTCTATGCACTTGCCATGATGGGACATGGAGCAGGACACCACAGTCCATTTGGAAAAACAGTTTCCCATCCATACAATAAATATCATGGAAGCAATATCCAGAAGTACAGCCACATGCTCACCTCAACAGGGCAAAGAGCCAAGCCAATCCAACCTGGGACAGAAAAACTGTGAGTGAAATCCCCTTCCAGCAAATGCAGGGCCGACAATGAGATGCTGAAAAAAGAAAGTGAGTCATTGAATGAAGGCATCTGCTTTTTCCAGCACATGTGTGGAGTTATTCTCACCTGAAATCGGTTTTTGGACAGCTAGTGAGAACATGCTGTTTCAAGTCAAACATGCCTCGGTCACTGTCCCAGGCAGGGAGTTATCTCAGCCTTTATTAATGGGGAAAGCCACCACACTGACCCTCTTGCAGTATTGGGGTGAGAGCGGTGAGGAAGGAAGAGAAGCAACACCTGCTCTGCTTCTCCCTAGGGAAATGATCAAAAAAAAAAGGGCAAGACCACCACCCACAGCCAGAGATGCCCAGTGTTGCTCGGACAGATCCAAGCCCAGGCTGCCCTCCCTCTCACACCTAAGATGGGAAACCCATTAAACACTGCAAGCAATGAACCCTCTGCTGCTGCTCCCTCGAGGCACTTTCACGGTCAACTTGAGGAAATTGTTCCTGATATCCAGCCTAAATTTCCCTTTGTTGATTTTCAGTTGAGCAGCGGAAAGGTGGGAGCTTTAATGAGACAAGTGGGGCCGCTGGAGGGGAAGGAGCCGTCAGTTTGAGCGAGGCAATGCACAGAGCTGTGGTTTAAGTGAAACAGCTATTGCGAAAAGCCCAGAATCCTACAAACTTGGGATGGAAAATGTCTATTAACTTTCCCAATGGACTAACATGAGATTGTTCCCCCATTTTCTAATGCTTCTCCCAGTCCAGATATTTGATTGGGACCAGAGCTCTGCAAAAATATGAAGGGTTCATTCTTTGCTTTTTTTTTTTGTTCTGTTTTGTTAGGAATTGCTGCATGTGGAATAAAGTGTTGGACTTTATGGCCAGATTTTCTTTTTTCATCCAAGGGCAAAGTTTTGCTGTTTTGCCCCCTCACACAACTTCTTCTGCTCTGCAAACCATGTATCCCCACCACCACCCTGAACTCTTCTGCTGTATGAGTCAGGGCATGATGTGCACAGCAGCAAGTTACTCCCAACTTGTGCTTGAAAATAAGAGCTTTTAGGGGTGAGAAATGCAACACAAAAGTGCAGACAACTGCTTCCTGGGATACAGCTGCTGCTCAGCAAGGCATCATCCACCTCTTGCACTTCCTCAGGAGCCCACCATGACACTGCATGGCTAATGGGCACCTGGAGAAGTTCATGGATGTGAACCTAATGCCATCACTCACTATTTTTAACACCTCTAATTGAGGAAAAGGCTTTTCATCAGCAGGTAAGACACTGCAATGCTCAGGGGAACATGCTTGAGATGTGCAGATGTTTGAGCAAGGGGTATATAAAGGAATGATGGTGAAGCCAAGTGGGTTCAGCATGACATCTGTTGCTTCCAGCAACTGGGATATCAGGACCTAAAAATCCAGCTTAAGAGGAACAATGGTTGAGTCCGGGAACCCTGGGCACCTCTGCCTTACTCACCCTCACAGCATTAGCACTGTACACCCTTGAATCCCAAAACCAAGCTGGCTGCTTCTGCGGGGAAACAAAGCTCCCAGGCTGCGCTGCACCACTGTGAGCAGGGGTTTGCCCAGTGCAGCCACAGACTGCCATAGGATTACAGAAATAGAGGCATCAAAAGTGCAAGACCTTGCAGGGCTGGGCTAACTAACTCACCCCAATTTGCCTTAATTGCATGGCAGTAGAAAGGTGCTTTTCCGCTCCGCTTTTACAGGCTTGTAAACGCAAAGTGGCTGCATGCTCTCTAGAAATGTCAGGCTCTGTTTTCCTGGGGAGCTGCTACCTATAAGGTTTTATGAGCAGAAAGGAAAGCAGGGTGTTCCTGGTGATGCTCAGTGAGGGGATTAGGTGAGCAGGAGCCCTTCCTTGCACCCATGTTGGGTCAGAGCAATGCACTTTCTCCCCAGAATCAGGACCCAACTTCTCATGCAGAGAAAGGCAGAGGGGTTGGCACAGGCAGCCACAGGCATACACTCCCTGACACTAACACCAGGTTTTGGAAGCTTGTCAGGCAACACATTAACCTGCTGAGCAGGCAGCCCTGGAGTTTCC
>JAWWLV010000100.1:63234709-63269740 GCA_035041135.1 Platyrinchus mystaceus
TTCCTCTCTGTTGCCCTCACAGTGCTCCTTGGCGTCACAGCAATACCTTTGCAAGATAAGGGTTCACCACACATCAGCTGCAAAAACTTCAACAAGAGAGATCCGCACCAAAACATTAAAGGAAACCTACCTCACCCCCTCTGGTTTTAGCAGCAGGACAAACCTGAGTGAAGGCAAATGAAATTGAGATTTTCCCCATCTACTTCCTAAACATCAGGCGAGGGAGCACATTGCACGGTACATTGCAAGTTTGGGATGTGGCAAGACACCAACCGCATTTTATGTGTTGCAAAACCACCTCCTCTGTGGCAGCTGAGATTTCAAAGTGTACGCTCCAACCTTGGTAATACTTTTTACATATTGGGTCACTGCTGACACTGGAAATAACAGGGGGAAAGGGTTGGCATTTCAAAGATTTTAATGCATGCCTGGATCTGCTAGGAACTGGGACAGCCCCCAGCTGCCAGCCCGGCCCTCTAACCCTCTGCCACTCTATTATGGGCACAAGGCAGTGAGATCGAAATGATCTGAGGCAACGTAAAACACTGGCACACCAGAGTAGGCAGGAGGAGGATGAGGATTCAAAGAAGGATGAGGCACAGCCCTCTGACATGACCTGTGAGTAGCCCTAAGAGCGATGAGCCCAGCCAAGTGGGTGATTCCCCATTTTTTACTGGCCACCTCCAATGAAGGCTGGCTGGAACAGAACAGCCCTTCTTTTTTTCCTTCTGGAAAGAATTGGGACAGGTTTATGTACTTTGCCTGTGAAAGTAAACATCTCAAAAACAAAGGGAGAGGAGAGAGGAGACTCAGCAGAGAGTCTTTTCACTGGAGGGAGCAAAGATAAATAGGCAGATGGACAGGAAAAGAGAGGAATCCTTCTCACACATGACATCCTACCCCATCTGGTCCCTTCAGGCTGCCCTCAGCCAGAAGGTCAACCCCCCTGAGACACTTTACCAGATACATGATTTGATTTCCCAACTCTCTCCCTTCTCCCAGCAAGGGAATAGCCCTGATTTGCTAAATAAAACACTCCTTGAAGGCTCCTTGCAATAACATTTGCACGGAAAATTGACATTCTTCCTCCTCCCATCAGCCCTGACACTGTTTGTTTGTGAGTTAATAACTTGAACGCTTGGCTGAGCTATTGATCCCTTCTCAGAATGATTATTCTTTTGTGCAAAATACACCAAAAATAAAGGAATGAGTTTGCAATGGCAAAATGAACTCGATGCTTGCACGTGGCCCCACTGGCATTGGAGGCAGACTCATGTCCCTCCCAGGTGCTTGTGGTACCTTCTGCAGACACAACTTACAAGGTTGGATTTATCCCTCTCCATTGTCAAGGAGGAAATGTTGCAGCTTGCAGGTAGAAAGTGAGATTTTATGACCCAAAATTATCATTTAGCTTTAAATATTCATCACCCAAACAGGGCTTCATAGAAGAATAGCTGGTGCATGTAAGCGTCTGTGCTAGAGGTGTCCAGCAGCAGTGGTGTGTGGATAATAACACCTTTAGTTATAGGAAAAAACGTGCTTCAGAGCCCAAGCTCCCCAGCTGAAGGAGAGAGGGTAACACCAAATCAGTTCCTCCCATCCAGAACGTGTTGCTCTTTGGACTTTTGTTATATTAGACAGGACCTGGTGTTCCAAAAGCAGAGCAAACCTCCAGGTTTCACCCACTCCCTCCTGCCAGCACTCTCTTGGAAACAGATCCTCCTCCAACACCAGCCCTTACAAAACCTGACTAAAGGAGACAATTACAAAACCTGACTAAAGGAGACAATTAAGGTCTCTGCAATGCCCTCATCCTCCTTAACCACTCCTGGACCAGCAGGGCATTGCACCACCTCTCCCAGGTGAATCCTCACTCATGGCTGTGTTTTCCTTGGCAACCTGCTTGCATGGCTCTGGCTAATTGTTCTTCAGACTGCTCTTTTCAGGAGAGATTTTCATGGCAAACAATCAATTTTTCCCAAGTTGCAATTTTTTTTTTCCTTCAAAGCCTTTGATGTCTGGGAAAGTAACAGGCAACCTCAACACACGGCTGAGCATCAGCCGAGGGCTGGGAAGCACTAAGCGGAAATGCATTTAGTTGTCTGGGTCAAAAACCATTTCCTTTGTTAAATGATTATTATTGTTCCAAGAGGATTTCAGTGGGAATTGAGGGTGCTTAGATAGATGGATTCACAGGTTTGCTGAGCTTCTATAAGGGTCTCTATATCCTCCACCATAATTCTACATCATAACTTCCAACACCAATAACTCTTCTATGACTCCCAACAGATATTCCTGTGCCTTCCAAAGCAATAACTTCTCAATGAACTCCAGACCTGCCAAATCGACTGTTTTCCCCCTGCGGACGCCTGCTTTTTGGCCCTTCTCACTGCCCCGCTGGGAATCTTGACCCATTTACCTCTCCTTCTGGTTCCAAGCCCAGCACAAGGGGAGATGAGATCAGAAAGCGATCTGCCTCGGACGTCAACAAATAGCTCTGGCACCAAAAGCTTTCAGTCATCTCCCATTTTCCTGACTGCTCTCAGCAGTCAAGGATCCAGGTCTGGACCTGCTTGCACTTCTGAGCAAACCTTCCCTCATCAAACACTGCCCTTTCTCACAAAACTCATATTTTCCCACCCATACCTCAAAATTGCTATGAGTGTGTCGCAGGTCTCCCCTGGAGAAATTATTTGTGTTATTCACTGGGGTTAAAGAACAAACACTTAAATAAGAAATAAACTGTTTTACATTTATTGGTTGCCAAGCCTCCCAGTTCCGCCATAAGAGCATTGTGCCAGGCACAGAGGAACAGAGCTGCTACCTCTCCATGCACTTGATCTTAACGATGTGTTAATTAAGCTAAGGTTAGAACTGCTCATTACCTTATTATTTTTGGTTCTATCACAGTAATGCTCAGTGGTCTCAATCAGGAACAGACTTTTTTTTCCCCCTCTCTCCTTTTAAGTCACAAATTATTTCAAGATCTGGTAAAAATAAATGCACACAAGCAGGCTCTGCCCTTTTTCAGGAGATTTTGCTTTGCACGGGAAGAAAGGTTTCAACAGTATGTTTGAATCAAAAATGAACATATGCAGGAAGGGAAGAATGATATGCATCAAAAATCACCCTTTTTTTGTTGTTGTTGTTGAAAAAGGGTTTTTTTGAACAAAGAAAAACCCCAGAAGATTAATCTTACAGCACTGGGTGCTGTGTACAGAGTCAGTTCGTGCTGCAGAGTGAATATTGAGAATAAAATAAAAGAAGACACTAAATTTGCTGGAGAGCATGTTAAAGGAGCATGCCCTGGTGTAGGTCTCCCCGTGACAGGATGCCTTCATGTGTGTGCAATGAGTTCTCATCAGTCCCGTGATGAGCTGCCACAGGCACAGCCCTTACCTGTCCTGGGGAATGGGTACCAGGGGGACCAGGAGCTCTGCAAACCATTCTAGTCTGAAATCCAATGCAGACCAGGAGGGAGAGGCAGTTAGGGAATGACACAGAGGAATTTTGGGCAGGTCCTCTTGACAACGGAAGAGATGCCAGTGCTCATTCTCAGGGGGTGATGCTGCTGCCCTAGGAAACTGGGAATTCCCCATCTCCACTCCCTTCTAGTCAGGGAGAGGTAAGCCACAAAAACCTACAATCATAGAACCTTAAGTTTGGAAAAGACCCCTTATATGCCTGAGTCCAACCATTAGGACCTCTCATTGTCCTAATGCAGGAGGATCCAAAGCTTCTAACACTTCTAACCTCTGACTACTGTAGCTGCCAGTTTCTCTTTATGGGTATACTTAGACGTCAGCATAGGAATCCCACCAGGAAGACAGGCTCACATCACATCACATCCCCCAGCTGGACTCCAATGCCCTGCAAATGACCTGGCTTTTTGAAAGATGCCATCACATCCATTCTATCCAATTACTAGGAAACAATTAAGCCCATGATGGACCTCAAGACCACCACGAAAAAATGTGAAAGTGAGCCACCTGTTCCCACAGATTCTAGTTTCTGCAAAGGATTTCCAACCCAACTTCACGTCTTTTGTCAAACAGGAGTCGGGACTCCTCTTCCCTGGTTTTCAACCAAATGCAGGCTATGCCATTTCTGGCTGCTTCTGAAAACCACTCAAAAATGTCATTAAGAAACAAAACCTCCCAAAACTGCTAGTGTTTCCCCACCCTATGCTGAAATCATCACTTCCCTTTGCATTTGGTGCTGCTATACTCATGGGGAAGGAGCTGATTCTGTCCCACAATTTAACCCTTGACTTCAGAAAACCTCCAAAAGAGAAAAAAAAAAGCACCCTTTTTGAGGGGTAGCCCATAGAAAAAAGACTTTAGAGAGGTTCAACATTTTTTAAGTGGATAATGGAGAAGAAATGGCTCCAGCAACTGGGGCAAGAGAGGACTTTTCTAGGGGGGGTGGTGTCTCCTAAAGCAGCAAGTTCCGTTGGCTCTAGTTTTCCAAAGAGGTTTCACAGCACAAAGCGATGCAGGCAGACACACAGCAACTTACTTGGAGGCTCTGGCATCCAGGCTTCAAGCAGGAAGGCGCTGCACAACTGCACTAATTATCTGCTGAACATCTGTCTCTCCCCTACTATCGCGGGGCCAGAGGAGTCCTCCTGCATAGCCGAGGATTAGCACTGGAAAAGATTTTGTTGACTGTGTGATTTTGTACAGGAGGGGGAGAGAAAAATCCTAGATTCCTTCAAGGGGGGGTGTTTCAGGGAGAATCTCTTGGATGAAGAAGAGGAATTTGTGCTCTAAATTAGAGACCTTGCTGGAGCAAGAAGCTTGCCGTGATGTGGGCTGAGGGATTTAGTCCTTATCTCCAAATTCGGGGGAGCAGGAGCTTTGCCCCTGTGGTCCCACACACTGCAAGCAACATCAGGGCATCTGTTACAATCCAGAGGGTTCTGGATTGTAATCTTCTTCCCTCCAAAATCCCTTTCATATTTCCCTACAGCTAAAAACGAGACCGCAGAAGATTAATAGAGTGAAATCGCAGAGGCACAAGGGGAACAGTGCATGGTTGGGCTCCCCTTGATCTCTCCATCCACACTTGGTGAACTGCAATCCTTGTTGGAAGCTGGAGCTGCCCTTCAACAAAGCTGCAGGGTTTCGGTAGGAGCAGAGCCTGGGGCAGGCAGGATAGGCCCCTGGGGTGGTGAGAGCTTGAGCAGGGCTCCTGTGGCAGGCACCCAGCCTGCTTCACTGTCAGCAGAAGTTCGCTACCAGAGACCAGTCTGTTGGTGGCTTTCCGGGGACTGCTTCACTTCCCTGGGACAAAGGGGGATTCCTGAGTTCACCTGTGGCTCCAGAATTTAATAATAAAAATAACAAGACTTTCACTTGCGGTGTGGTACCCAGGGGAAGGTGTGCATCCTTCTTGCTGTCCTGGCCAGGATGCAGTTCTCCCAAAACCCCTCTATATCCAGGGAGAGAGGCAGCAGCACAAAGGACCTAGGACAGGCTGCTGGCATAAATCACCCCCTGAAAACTGAGGAGCCTTTTTTTCTGGAGAGGCAAGGGAGGGAATATGGAACTGCAGGCAGTGGAACTGGGTGGAGGGAATACATCCTTAATCTTCTAATCTTCAGTCTGCGTCCCCCCAAACTCGAGAGGAAAAAACTGCCCAACTTTGTGTGACATCCACTATCCACGTTAATGAGGTTTGTGGAAATATGTGCAAAAAGCTTGAGAGAAGCCTAAAAACCAAACCTGTGGAGAAGAGAAGCCAATTCCCCACTGTTTAATTAGTACAAATGTCTTGTGAGCTGGGAATTTTTTTTCCTTTCAAGGCCATCAGGGGCCAGAAACTTGCACAATAACACAAACAAAACATCCCTTAAAATCAACTGGTGCTTTTGGCCAAGCAGAAACCGTTGGGATTTCCAAATATGGCCCATGGGAACAACAGCCCAGGCATTCTCGGGAAGCATCTCAGAGCCTAAACTGTCTCCCAAGAATAAAATCCTTCAGTCCAGCATGACAAAAGAGCCATTGCACGACAGTCGTTATCACACAAGCGCACAAATTAAGCAATCAATCAAACGAGCAATACCTGGGAAAAGAGCAGCGCACGGTGCACTGTTTCACCAGCAGCAGGAGGACAGGGCTGACCTGTGGTTGCCTCACATCACACGTGGGCTATTGTTTCCCTTCTACACCAACACCACAGCAAGTGGGGGTTTCTTTTTGGTTTTGGCTTTTTAATCCAAGTTTGGGGAGCAGGACCCTTTCTTGGAGAGAATACAGGTATCCAGCAAAAGCATTTGTTTTGGACTCGGGACACTACATAAATCAAGGGATATTCCGTGGGGATGTGACAGAGCAAAAAATTAGACATAAAATTTACCAGACCGCAAGAAACGAGCTAGAAATTGTTGCCGTCTCTCCTGGGTCAGGGAGGGAATCCTGTCTCAAAGGCCTGGGATTGCGTGTGTGCCGCCAGCTTCACATAATAACATTCCCTGGGGCAAAAAGAGAAGGAAGACTTTTTAAAATCACCCATGACTTACTGTCTTCCATCTCTTTTAATTGCTTCGAAGGACATGGCCACTGCCCATCTACGGACCGAAACACCAGGATGTGATTTCTGGAGCCCAGCTGTGCCACCTTGAGAGCAGGGCTGAGGAGCTGCTCAGCACCCAGAGGCCCAGATATGTTTGCAAACAGATCGGGCAAACGGCTGCATGTTTGTAAGTGTATTTTAAAAATCAGATCCTGTTGGCAGGCAACTCTCAGACAGCAAACAGGGCCAAATCCCATGAATAAATTGCTTGGAGCGAGTAGTTTGACGCGCCATTATTCATAACTAATGCACTCCTAGTAAACAGAAAATGGAGGCCAAATCTGCCTGCATAGACACCAATGACCTCATCTATTTTCACCCTATTTAGTGAGCAAAATAGGAGCAGAAGAGAGTTACCACCATCCTCTAAAAGGGGATATGGAAGTTTTGGAGGAACAGTATTCCCAATGGCTCCAGAGTGCAGTGGGAGTGTGGTGAGCAGGGACTCAAACTGAACTCAAAGTCGGAGCAGAAATTTGGTCCTACCAGTGCAAAGAAAGAAATAAAGCCAACCAAGTCCCTCTCCCATCTCTGAGCAGCTCTTGCTCAGGGTTATGAAGAGCACCCTTTGCCTGAGCCAAGAAGAAAGCTGAAGCCAGCAGAAGGGGGCACAGCACCCATAGAGCTCTCCTCCCTGTTCCCAGTCAGCATTTCAAAGCAGGTTATGTAGAGTTTTTTGGGAGCAGGCAAGCTGCAGTGCACTTCCCAACCTCTCCATAGTGAATTTCTAAGCAAAACAAACAAAATAAATGAGGGAAGTGAAGAGGGAGCAACAGGCTGCTCCTCCACCCAGCACAGCAACTGCAGGGCTGCTCAATTCAACCATCAAACAGTTGGTTACAGCAAGCACAAGACACAACCCTCATGGTGTTTTCATTCAGAAAAAAAACATCAGAAGTCACTGCCTGGGCATACTGCACAAACAAAACACCCATTCTGATCGCAGATGGGAAGGGACCTTCGTGAAGCGCAGGTCTGCTAACGCTGATGCAGACGCCAGAGCAGCAGCTGCTTCCAAGAAGCCAAGAGGCTACAAACCAGAGTAGACGTGCTATTTCTGCCACATTTCCCATGTTCTTTAAGAATTACATTTGTTTCAATTTGGGCAACACATAGGAAAATTTTGAACACGGCTATGATCACTCTTCTCTTGCTTCCTTTCCCAAATAATGCAAATTTTAAAGGCATTTTATTTGCAAGTTCCTTTCACCTTGAAGAGGCCAGATCAGCACCTCCAGAATTTACCTTAGGGAAAACCAGAGCCATTGACCTGAAGACTGCCACATTCATCTCAAACAAGAAGAGAAATACTTCTGTAGATGACAAAGAAAATTTATTACACTGCTTACAAGTTTCACCCCATTAAAAAAATTGCCCTGATTTGAATCACTGACTTTTCAAAATAAATACTATTCTTTCATCAATAAGTTTAAAATACAAACTAACCACAAAACCCTTTGGAAAAAAAAGAAACATAAAAATGATATCTTTACACATTAATAATGTTTATTGATCTAACTGCAAGAGTATGTCCGCATCCATAATTTTACCATATCATGCAACAATAATACTTTACACTTTTTTCATATTAAACTACACTATTCCCATGAAACCAAAGTCCTAAGTATTCCCCTAAAAAGGCCCTTGACATTGAATGCAGAATGGTTGCCTTTCAAAGTAGTAACACTAAGAGCACATTTGGTTATTCAGACTGGCATTAACCATTCATGAAGTGAAGGGGGCAGAGTTGTGGGCATGTCAGTAAACAGAAACACTTTTAATTGTACTAAAACCATGGGAGTTTTCTCTGTCTACTTCTGCTATCACCTTCTACATGTCTCAGCCCCTGAATTTATTAAGCAGCCAAAGCGGCTTGGACCAAGAGCGGCATTGCCAGCTCTCTGTGCCTCTTTGTTTTGGACAAGCCTTAGCATATAATCTGTTTATTAATGCTTTTGAAGAGGGGCTGAGCAGCAAGGAGGGAAAACTGGCAGATGATAATATTATTTAGGCTAATCAAGAATATGATGGATAGGGGAGACCATCAAAGTGAACGGCAGTGCCCAGCAGTAAGGAAGCACGGCGTGATGATAAATGCAATGCACCACATGCTGAAAGGGAGATTTTGAACTAATCACACACATTGCTGCAGCCTAAATTAGCTGAAAACAGGCAGCAAAGTGATGTCAGCCTTTGTTCTGTGGCCACAGCTAAAATGGCAAACCAAATGTTAGGTGATATATAAAGACACAGGATTATAAAATATGTGATGTTGTAAATAAACAATATGCCTGATCCGTAATGTTTGGATTAATCCTGGATATCGTGCATAAAGAAAAGTCAGGGGAAAAGCGTTTCTGTTCAGACATGGGCAATAAAAGCAATGAGATGTAGAGAAAGAGTAGAGCCTGAGACTTTAATTTACAAAGGAGGCAGATAAACAGGAAGAGAAAGGAGGTGCAGGAGCAAAAAAAGGGAGCTGACAAATGTTCCTTGAATAGCAGGGGCAGGAGAGTCCACAAAACCAAAAAAGAGACTTCAAGCTCCTTTATTTACACACATAGCACCTGGTGCACAGCCAAGTCTTGGGCTATGCTGCATCCAAGCATCCCGTAGACCCATGACCAGGATGAATTGAGAACTCAAATACTTTGATTTCTAAGAAGACTCATGGCTGTGTGGTGGCTCTGGGGGTGGGTGAAGGAAGGGTCATGTAGGAAAAAGGGCACCAAGGTCAAGGGAAACACCACCACAGTTAGCATGAGGTCTAATGGATGAGACCTGTATCTGGAGAGGAAAATGCAACCTGCTCCCCATGGCAAGGTGCTCCTGGATAGGCAGAGGCAAGGGTCAACCCATGCCCTGTAGCAGGCAGGCTCTCATGGGCACCTCTTCGGCATATTTAGGCATTTATTGAGTTGGGCTCTCTCTCTTCTTGTGTCTCACTCAACTCTTGATGAGGAGCACTGCTTCCAGCACATCATTAGGAACGCCATGTCCACATAGCTCTTCAGGGCAGCTGCTGCTCATGGTGAGGCAACTGAGGTAGAGCCCCCACCTTTCCCAACACCACTGGGATGCTCCTCAACACTGTCCTCCCCACATCCAACAGCTGCATCCTAAAACCACAGTTGCCCAGGGGCAGATGGGCAGACACAAATCCTTGTGTGTCTCTTCATCTTTCCCCTCCCTGTTTTCTGAGGATTTCCCAGCTGATGAACACATTACCACCTCATTCAGCAACGCCTCGGAGGCGCTCACGTTTCAGGCCCCGGCGAGAAAAAGATGAAGTATGAAAATCCCTTTCCTTTCCAATCCAGTCTTCCCAGCATTGGCCAAGGAGCAAACACAAAACGCCTCGGAAAACACACAAAAAACACCGGACGTGAGAGGCTGTGCCGAAGTCGCACCATATGCAGGTGTCAGGGAAAAAGGTCTCCTGTCTCCCACGCCAGGCTGCTATCTCCATCCCACAAAGCCTTCCCATGAGGGGTTAATAGCTGAAGAGGATCCTTTCCTTCCACTGGCTTGTCGGTGAACTGGACCAGGTGGAGAAGGGGGAGGATTTGCCTAGCATGCCTATCAGCACCAATGAGTATCTGGAGATGATACCTAGTCTTGAGCCTTCAAATATGCCCACACTGACCTAGAGAGCTGCACATAGAGTGCCCCTACCAAAATATCATCTCACCATTCAGCTACAAGTGTTACTGGGGAAAGCACAGTCCCCTCTCCCTGCCCTCAGAGCTACAGCAAGGGGAGAAAGGCATCAGGTCAGGACAGGAGTTAAATATTACCCCCCTAGGCATCTCCTGGTGACATCCCTGTGGGCAAACAACTGTTCGTTTTGCTTTTTTCAGACAGGGTGCAGCATGTTAAAACCAGTAAGACACACCAGGAGCTTGTCCCACTTCTGCAGGCAGTGGCTCCAGAGCTCCTGTTCTGGGGCATTTAGGAAAAGTGAGAAAAGCCTCCAGAGTAGTGATGGAGAAAATGTTGCTGTGCTCCAGTATAAGGGAGCATGTCAGGCAACCTCCATCTTCATCCAAGGTCCTTGGGAAAAGGCATCAACTCAGCATCTCATGCCAGTGACACTTCACAGGAAAGGTCTTAGTCTCTTCCCCGAAAGGGTTTTTGGAAAGGGAAGGGGTTTATTGCAATTATAGCATTGTTCCTCCCTTCAACATTCTCACAACCCCAAGCACAGCAAAAAACCCCACAGCTCTGCTCCACACTGGTTTTTCACCCCATAAATAGAAATGGGCTGATCACACCAAATTCGTGCAGAATTTTGTGGAAAACGCAAAAGAAAATGGGACAGAGGTTTGTTTAGTGGTGACAGCCCAGTCCTGCCTCTTTGACATTTGCTCCGAACCAGTGAACTGCACAGCATTTGAACTTTTGTTCAGACAGATAGGCCTGTGTATTTAGAAATCCTTGAAACTCATCCATCTGCAAAGACAGCAACTCTCGATAATGCAAAAGCTCTAGCCGGGATGCTGAGCTCAGCAGATCTCTCTACAAATGATTCCTATTAAAGTAAAAAATTACAATGCAAGCTTCTATTTGACAATCCAAGCCTGACACACACACCAAAAAAAAAAAAAGAAAAAACCCCCTCCATAATATGGTTGTGCCAGCCAAATTTATAGACAACTGAGGAGCTCTGGGAAGGCATTGGAAGACCTGTTCTTCATTGCCTGCCTGATGCCCAAACTCTCCCAGAGGAATGCACCCTCCATTGCACCCCAGACCATTCTGGTGCAGTCATTCTGATCGTAATCTGCTCAGCAATTCAACACCTCTAGAGACAGAAACCCCAACCTACTTGGCTGGCAGTCAGTTTGGACATCCATTCATTCACCTTTTCCATGAGGATCATCTCTCCTGGCACCCAGCCTGAACCTTCCAAACTGTGTTTTACCCCCAAGGTTTATTGCTTCGAGGACACAAGGTGTGGATTCCTGGGGAGATTTATGCACCCCTGAAAGCTTACAGCTTTTTGAGGTTTCCTCTTCTCCAGACTCAATACTTCCAAACCACAGTTTTTGGGATGTGGGACATGCTTAGGTCCCTGACTGCGTTGTACACCACCAACATCAGGAAAACACTGAGAAACTCCTCACAGGTGATTGGAGCAGCCACATACCAGCACTGCTCCTGATCCCACCAGCAAGGACAATGAGTTACAGCTACCAGGACCAAAGGAAAAACACAACCATCCTAACTAAGAGCCTGAAGACCACTTGAGGCCAGAGCAAACTGCAGAAAAGCCCTTATTGTGGTTTCCCCAAGTGGGGCAAGAGGGTGGGATGTGCTGGGGAAATACCGTCAGCAACACGTCCCCTCTCCTCTGCATGCCAGGGCAGCAGCAGAGTTCTCAGCTCCCAACTCCCTGCCCCCTACAAAGCCTAAACCAGCAGATTATCACGTTAACGCTTCAAATGTTTAATTTCCTGCTCCAATTACATTGGTTTTGCAGCAGAGGCAGGAGGGGGGAACAAGTGAAAACAAGCCTGGTGTTTCTACCTAAACCCAGAGCGACCCCAAGACCACCAGGTTTCCCTTCATCTCCATGGATGGTGGGGTCAGTATTCATGCCCACAAGGTGGCTGGATGGGAGCCACCTGAGTGCCAACCTCTCAGGCCAGCAGTGAAGTCACTCTCCATTTCAGAGCTAAAATGAAAAGATCTGTCTCTTCGGCAGCTCTGTCGACCTCCAGAACACTGCAGAAACATTTGTTGCACGTCAAGAAAAACAAGGCAGCTGGTGTTTGCAGAGCCCCAGCTGCAGAGAGGGGCTGAGAGAGCATCAAGGAGAGAAAGGGGATAGGGTAGGAGGAGGGCAAAAATAGTGCGAGTAGGGAGGGAGGATATCTGAGTGCAGGGTAGCTATGGAGTGAAAAAGGGAGGAATGAAAAGCACAAAGGGAAAATGAAGGAGAGGGAAGGCAAGCACATAAGAAAGGGGGAAAGACAGTGGGCAGAAAGAAGGAAAGAGTGCAGAGAAAAGAAAGTGAGGTTGTGGAGAAGGAAAGAGAGAGAGTGAGGAGAAAAGCACTCAGGAAGCTGCAGGCTGTGGCCGCATGCAGGCTCCAGTGTAGCTGTCTCTGTCTGGACACTCCCCTTGCCACATCCATCGGGTTGCGCAATCCTCCCCAGAGGAAAAGAGAGATCTGGAGGAAAAAAGATATCCCAACCCAGGTGTCTTGCAGGACAGCAAGTCCAGCTTGAGTTGCTTTCGAGAAATATTAAAAAAATAAACTCATCCATGAGCAAATCACTCAGCCTGAAAGCCCTGCTGGCTGCCTACAGTGAAACGTGGGGCTCTGGAACTCAAAATCCCATGGAAAACACTCAGTGACAGCTCTGCATCATCCCAATTCCCCCTGGGGGGAAGGTGGACCCTACTGCCCTCAGCTGGGCTGGGCCAGGGGATCTCGGTTGCCCGCAGAGCCGGGGATGCTTTCCCCTTGGTGCCTTTCCCAGAGGTCGCCCATGGCTGCCGTTATTTATAGCCGGCTGAGCGCACACACACTGCGCTGAGCTCACCCGAGCGCACGGGGAAGGAGGCGAGGAAAAAGGACTGACCTTGGGGTCAAGGCCAGGAATAGCCGCCAGCGGCCAGAAATAGCTAGTGCCATGTTCGGTCCTGGTTCTTCGAGAGCCGCTGGATCGGAGCATGGTGTTTCCAAGATTTCAGACCCAGTCAGGATAGGATTGATTTCTCCTTTGGACTCATGTTCCTCCATAGCTGCTCTCCAGCTCCAAAAATCTGCCGGGTGGATGGAGCAGGTGGGAAGGGGCAGGAAAGCAATCCAGTGGTGGGGAGGGGATGACTGACCTCCAGAAAATGTGCTGGAAAAGCAAGGGAGGCAGGTCGCAAGGAGGGACGGGTTTCAGCACCTGCTGCGGCGAAGCCTGACGCTGACCTGGGAAGGGGCGACGCAGGGGAGCAGATTCCAGAGGATTTTGGCAGCGTGCAGTGATCAGCATGCAGCTCGATGACTCCTTTGGGTGCCTGCGAGAATCTCAGCACATGAGATCAACGTGGACGGTGTGCAGGCACGAAGACCATCACGTGCACGCCGCTGTCCCGCCGGGGAGCCTGCGAGCAGAGACAACCGCCCCTGTGCCCCAGGCGTGCACGGTGTGGGCACACTCCCCACCCTCCAGGAATGTGCATGTATGAACACACGTCTGTTTGCACATGCAAACACAAAAGCCTGGTGCACGCCGCCGCATCCAGCCCACATACAAAGGACTTTCCTGGCTGCCCTGGCAGGACCTGCCTGCAAACGCTCGGGATCCCAGCACGCCCACCTTGCTCCACGCTTGGCTGTGCTGGAGCATCCTGCCGCAAGGCAGGGCTGGATGATGCTCCCAGGTCAGGGAGCAATGGCTGAACCCTTCTGTCTAGGATCACTGCTGGCTATGGAGACAGTGTGAGACCATGGGAGTAGGAAAGTCTAATCCTGCTTCCTCCAGCACCAACCCCAAAAGCTCAGTCACTGCCGGAGAGACTTGAATTATTAACCCTCAAGTACCACATCCAGGAGTTACACTTCAGTGGGTAAGTGGAAGATGAAGACTGATAGGGGAGTTTGGTGGAGCCTGTGCAGAAGGCTGAAAGCCCTGGGCAAGCAGTGCTAGCCCACTGGCTACCTGGTCCGCAAAGAAAACCACCTCAAGTTCCCTGCAGAGATGAGATCCTCACTCTAAACTGACCAAAGAGGAGGTTTGAGCAACTCTTCTCCCAAACACCCTGTGTTCTGCCCTCCTTGGAGAGCTTCGCAGCCATCTCCAGGGTATTGAGAGAGGGATGCTGCTGTGACTGCATGGCACTCCTCCGCTGCCCCCACCAGCTCCAGAAGAAATACACCCTGTCCTTTCCATAAGGTCTCCCTGGGTGGCCACTGCCTGCCTGGGCTCTGCAACCACAAGGCCCTCAACCTTTGCAGCACTGAAAGGTTGAGATACAGAAAGAACTGTCTCTGGGCTTTTTTTTCTCCATGGTTTTGAGCCACATTTTGGATACAGAGGGAAATCCAGGGCCCACCTGGTCCTGTCCCCCAGCTGGACCACCACAGCACAGCAAATCAAAGCACTAAACCAGTTCTGTATGCTTCTTCCCAAGAGCTCTGGAGGATACTTCGAGCACCATTGACTGGATCGCCACACAGTAGATATCCTCAGTGTCAGACGGGAGAATAGAGGACCCATTGCTCCAATAAGAAGAGCCTCTTCTGCTTAATTTTCTGATCTGGATGCTGTTCCTCACAGCCCGTTGATGCTCTTGGGTACCAGCTGTGCAAACGCACCGGCAAGGAGCCAGGCAGGGAAAAGCTCACCAGGTAGGAAGGCAGCCCGGGGAAGTCTCCCAGCCAGGGGGATGTGTAGCACCAGGCAGGTCTCACCAGGTGGCAGCAGGTTGTGCTCACACGGCTGGGAAGTGAAAAGAAGAGCCGGAAAAAGCAGAGAGGAAAACCAGAAAAATAAAGGATTCTCTAAGCAAGGAGATGAGTAGAAAACACACAGCAATGGTCCAGACCTTCCTGCCTCTTGCAAAAATACACACTTATGCAGGTATTTCTGGCGGGTGGCTTGCACAGGGCTAGTGGACATAGTACCTGCAGGTGTTACCTGTCACTGCAGCTCTCCCGTACTCCCGTGGCAGCTTCACACACAGGTGTGCAGGGTGGCCTGCCAGATTCACTTCCTACCAAAGTGGCCCAAGGAGCCGTGGAGGCAGGTGCTGTCACGAGCACAGAGATGGTCTTTAGTCTGTACCAGCTGGGGGAATTCATCTGTCCAGCCATGCCACACCAAAGCCCCATGATCTAGTGGGAGGTGTCCCTGCCCATGGGACTGATACTGGATGGTCTTTAAGGCCCTTCCTAACCCAAAGCAATCTGTGATTCTATGAAAGCCCCTTCCTCAAACCCATCCAGGAGCAGCAGTATCCCCTTAAAGGTTCTCCTGTTCGCAGCATGCCTCTAAGCCCTGACCACGTCAGCCCAAAGCCCTGGAGAGAAAAGGCTTAACAGCATCAGCTCCAGAAGAGCCGTGTCTCAGAGGAACCAGGACAGGAGCAAGGAGGTTTGTGTATGCACATCTGGGGCAGAGCCAGTCCCCAGGAGCCCATGGAGACCTCCCTGCCAGTCCAGCATGCAAAACTCAGCATCTGGTCCCGAGGTGGGTTGTTTTTTTTTGTTTAACAAACTATTCTCCAGCCTTGTAAGGCAAGTCCCCGCGGTGCCCAAATAAGCTGAGTATTTTTGGCTGCTACCACTGCAGCCTTGAGCTGGCCTTTGGGAAATGCATACCCTGCAGCCCTCCATGCCCTGGTAATTGAAGAGGCTGCCTCTTCTCGAGCCAGAAAAGGGATTACAGGACATGCTTAAGGGCTTGAATTCATAACCTTCAGCGTCCCCCGGAGCTGGGGACCCTCCTGCCTGAACCGCGGCAGCGGTACCACTAGCCGGCAGCACTGCCAGCCACATCCATCCCAGGCATCCAAAGGGCACAACCAATGTTTGGGCTTCAAGCTGGGGCAGAGCATGCCAACCCTCTGGGCTGCTCACAATTAGCCACTTTTGAGGCTGCAAGGAGACAAATTACTATAATTTAACAAACAGACTTTATCTTAAAACGACGGCCTTACCCAATACCTATTGATTCCTGCTCCCTTTCCAAAGAACTCACCACAATTAAGTTGTCACATCCTTAATGCCCACGTAAAAATGAGTCAGCTCCAGTGTCTCCCAGAAAACCTCATATGTGCAGGATTACAAAACCCAGCTGCTGAGTTTCCTTTTTACTCCTGAATTAGCCGGAGATGAAATTTATCTCGGTGGTAGACAGCAGAGCTTTTATCTGCATCCCTCCGGCTGCCATGCAGCTTGCAGACAACTCACGTCTTACCTTTCCTCTTCCAAACTGCCAATTGGTTTGTCCCCCACAGGCAGGGCATTAGGGAGTGCAGAAACTCAAGTTTTGTGGCTTGCAGCCCTGCAGAGCTGACCCCTGGCTGCTGGGACAGAAGGGCATGCCGCAGAGAGGGGGTGCAGTTGGTAGGACCCCATCACCCCAGGGGGCTGGCACAAGAATGCCATGGCAGGTCCGTGCCCTGCTGGGAGTTCTGCTTGCCTGGGACATGGGCTGAGCAGCCAAAAACGCATCGCATTAGCATGTCATGACTCAGTTCCTACTGCCACACAGACTGAGAGTTGGTGACACCTTTACCAAACACAGGAACAGCAGCATGGGTCTCAGGAACACGGTGTGTTTTCACGTCGGGGAGGATTTTCTTCCTGAGAGCAGGTGAGGTGAGTTGAGAGTTGCTTTATCCTCCCTCAAATGGCCAATTAAGCTGCTGTTTTAATACCAGGTCTGGGATCATCAGCATGCACGACCACATTTCTCTTGCTCCCCAGCGGAACAGCTCAGAAGTTTACAAGTTCAGCCAACGTTGCTCCCCTGGACCCTCCCAGGGATGCTGTGGAGCAGCCAAAATGCCTCAGAGGGATGAAGGGAAGGTGAAAAACCCCTGGCCATTCAGCAGCATCATGGAGTAGGATTGATGCAGTTCTGGGACAGCCAATGGTGCCTGCAAATCCTAAGGTTTTGCATTTCCAGCATCCCAGACCAGCTCAAGAGGAGAATAACTATCCCCCTGCTGCTCACCAGGAGACAGGAGGGTGGCCAAGGGGAGAGACAGCACAGAAGAACAGCAGCAGGGGGGAAAAGCCACAATGAGACCTTGATGCCAGAGATGAGGAAGAGATCTTTACAGAGATTGGGGAGCTAGACGTAATTACATGCCATGCACTCTGGCAGTGAGCCACCAGCTGCCGTTCCTTTCACGATTGCAGCAGATAGATTTGATAATTGTTGCCACGTAGTGGGGATAATCTTGCCCTCTGTGTCTCCGGACACTCCTTTGGCTGAAGGGAGAGTTGCAGCCAGCTCTGCAGAGAGCCCTGCAACTGTGTGCAGAGCCAGGAAGGCTTAGGGGTGCAGATACAAGCACCCAGATGGGTGCTGAGCCCTGTGATAAGGGTACACAGTGGCAGTGCTGGTCTCTGTGGGTCCCCAGTGAGAGCATGTCACCCCAAAACCTCCTTGCAAGAGAGGGCTCTGTCCTCTTCACCGGTGAAGCCACTGTCATTTATTGATAATGTCCCCGTGAGGCATGTAGGGGACTGAACAGATGCATGAGAAAGGCGCTGCAAAGTATCATAAAAGCAAGAGGAAAAGCCACACTCATAAAATACCAAACACCAGGAGTTAATAGGGGGCACCAAGGATGCCATGGCTCTCTTCTCCACCCTGGAAAGACCTCAAAGGAGCTCAGCATAGCAATTTTTTTACTGCATGAAACTCAGGTATCTTTTGCTTGTTTCTAAGAGGACAAAGTGGCCCCCAGCAGCAGGGCTGGTTCCCCACTGGGGCCATGGGAGGGTGGTGGCAGGCAGGGATCGGTAAGCCCCCTCTGACCCTCAGCTCCCATACTCTCCGGAACGTCAATCAGGCACCTGCCAGCGCAGCCAATTCACTTCCATTTGGAAAATTAAAGAAATAAAATGAATCGTTTGCCTAATTTGAAAGGGTGGCAGGAAGCAAAGATGCCTTGGGCTCGTGCCAGCGTGCGGAGCTCTGCCGCTTCTAGCTCGACCGCAAGGTTTCACTGGGGCAAACATCAGCCTGTTCCCCTCCTCTGCCTGCTGGGCCAAGGAGCCCCTGTCCAGGGGGCCACAGGGGCCCCCAGTCTGCTCCCACCAGTCCCTGTGCTCCAAAACTGGGCAGTGGTGGGCAAGCACAGGGGTGCTTAGGGCAGTAATGCCCCCCTCCCCCAACTACATCCGAGAGCCACAGGGACCAGTTTCCCAGGGAATGCTGCCCCACCACGTGCTGGGAGAGTGAAACAGCCAGGTTCACTTCCTCAGGGGCACTTGGGGTTTGAACACTGTGCCTTTGACCTCTTTCACCTCTGCTCGTCCCCTGCACCCTTGTGCCACAGCACAGGGCAGGAAAGAGGGAGCAAAGATGCAGGTGAAAACAACAGGGAGGTACATGGCAAACACCTCCCAAAGTGTTATCTCTTTGCATCCCTATGGGCTCTACTCTGGAAATGCACACCACACCCCCCCGCCAAACTCTCATGATTTTGGGGACATCACAGGCAATTCTCCCTGTCTGAGCTGCTCTCAGCTCTGGGACAAACTTCTCTTCTTGCGAGCTGCCCTCATCTCGGTTCTGCAGCCCCCCAGCCTGTAGGACTCACTCCTGCCCTGACCCAGGAAAGGGAGAAGGATCAGGAGGGGACCCTGTCCTCCAGCTGACTCTTTGAGACAGAACTGAACTATGGGCTGTATCCTTCCCCCTCTCCAATGTGTCCTACTGACTTGCAAGACACAAACATCATCTCATTGCTTTTTCCCTCTTCCCCCCCCCAACCCCCCGCCCTGCAACAAAGGCGAATCCCCAAATCCCAGCTCCTTCCTGCCAAAGACATGTGCACCTGCAGAGCAGCTGATGCCAACATCCAGAGCAGAGCCAAGCACAACAAACGGGCTAAAGAGCCCTCACTGCACAGAGACCAGCTTACAAAAACAACTGTATTTCACCCAAACTCTATTAAACTGTCCTGGGTTATTGCTTCGTTTCCTTTCCCACCACTGAGGATCAAATGAGATTTCTGTTGCTACACAGAGATGCTCACACATCTCTACCTTCAGCTGCCCCTTCTGTGCTCTGTGCAGGGTGAAGCCCACTGTGGGGCGGCGCAGCTTTGCATGCAAACAACTTCCCTTCTAAGATGACTTTTTCACATTGGGAAAAGTACAACTGCCACATTCCCGCACAAGGTTATGCAATGGGGCACCCAAACTCTTTGCAAGAGCCCAAGGAGTCCTGCATGTGGGGTTCTCCTTGCAAAGCCTGAACAACAGGGTCGCACAAGCTTCCAAGCCAAAAGGGCCCAGTATGACAGTGATACCAACTGGCACAGCCCTATCATGTCCTGATACTCTTCACCTCCACAAGCTCCAACCCCGCTCTCTGTACAGCAACTAACACAGCATTAACCAAGGAACAGGGCCCTTTCCCTGTGGGCATCCCTCTCATTTTATCTTCAGCCTTCTGGGTCTTCCTCTGGTACACTCAGAAAGCCAGCTGTGAACTAGGCTCCTTGTTTACAACACAGAGGATTTAAAAGCTGCCCAGGAGATTCAGGGCATGGCTCCCGTAAATTTCACCAAGTTGTACACATCTAAGCATCAGCCATCAGTTTCTAACAAAAAAAAGAGGCTCACTTCAAGGCAAAAAATAGACGAGAAAAATGAACTTTACTTCCAGAGGCTTTTTGAAACAGAAGCATCTGAAATGCAGCAATTCTTGCAAGCACTCGGCCAGCTTTGCAAACACATAAGGGCCTATGGAAAATAAAATCACTAAAAGTTTCCACTGCCTGTCTTGTCCCACAGTATCTGTACAAACACACACACCCTCCCCAGCTCAGCCATCAGCAGTGTCTGGAGAGGAAACGCAGAGAAAAAAATCCAAGAAGTTTAATGAACTGTCACAGCTTAACAAACTAATCCCTGCTTATGCTCACCTCATCCCCAATGAGAGGCTGGGAAAAAAAAAACAAACCTGTGCAACATAAGGCAGCTATCTCTTATCTGCTCCATTGCTCTGCAAGGGCAGAGGATTGAGCAGAGGCTCCTGGGTCACAGCGAGGCACCACTTGCTCCTCCGCAAGGCATGGCCAGAACTGAGCAAATACCTCGGAGTGACATTTCCCATCACAAGTTTGTGTCTATTTTCCATAAATACTTCAATTAAAGGTAAGAGATGTGCATGGGAGCAGGACATGGCTTACAAAACACTCATGGAAAGACAGCTTTGAACTCAGACATGAGCATGCATTAGGTACAGAAAGACTGTGGTACTCCTTCATGGCACTGGACTTGTCCTCTGCAGAGAGCAGGACTGCAGCTGATCAAGCAAAAGTGGAGGCAGAAACAAAAGACAAAAATGAGGAGGAAGTGTTTTCCTCCTGCTTCCACTGAGCCCTCTGGGGAGAATGCTGTGTCCCCAGAAAAACCTAAAGAAGGAGCCACTGGCACATCAAGCTGTCCTTCATGACATTGAAGGGAGCCCAGCACCTTCATCTCAGTGTCCTCATACTTGTGAGAAAAGATTAGGTGCCTCAACAGCAGTCAGAAACAGCAATATGAGGCAGGTTCCTGCTGGGCAAGCTGCTCCTGAGAGATGTAAATACTTGCTGGCAGGAGGCACTGGGTAAATATCTCACAGCAGTGCAAACAACAGCAAGTAGCATTTTCCTGGTAAAGCAGCACCCAGGCTTTCAGTCAAAGCTCAGGACTATATTTTCTTAGGTTCTTTACTGAGACTTTACCTCTCCCACCTCCCTTATAAACATGCACACACACACACAAAAAGCTTCTTGTCCCCAAAATCCTCCCCCTCTACATGAACTGCTTCCTGTCAGTTCCTGGAGCAGAATGGGGAGAAGCTCATCATGTGAAATATCATCCATTCCTGACCAGCAGCTCCAAACTTCATAAAAACCAGTGCCTGCACACAGCAACACATTGTCATAACATGGGCACTGTTTCAGAAATGCCTGAAGGACAGCTGGTACCAAACTGGAAACGACTGCAGTGACACCAGGACGTAGGTTTAGTTGAGCAACAAAGCCTGGGTGCAGATGCTAAATCAGCTGGTGATCCTATATCTCAGTGAGAAGGTGGGATTTGTTTAGTAGGTTTTCTTTTTTGAACTAGGTAATGTTTTTCTGGTATGGCAAAGAAAACCTTGGTTCCATCTGATGCTGGCTTGCCCTAAAGTAGTGGAAATACCAGCTCTACTGTCAATCTGTCTCACATGGGTGCCATTTTGTCTCCCCTTTCTTTACAAGTTTCTAGGAATAAGTTAAAAAATTTCAAAAAAACCCCACAGAGTACAGAACAGCAAAAATAAGAAGGAACTGGGGAAATTGGTGGTGGTCCCCCAGGGAGTGGTGAAGAGGTAGAAGGTTAGGTCACACAGCACAGATTTGCTTTTCACATCCTCTTGAAGAATATATCCAGCGGCTTCTGCTCAGACCCCCATCGCTGCTAACACAACACCCCAAAGAAACGATTCTCTGCAGGAAAGTAAACAGGGTGATGGGATCTGCTGCCAAACCCTTACATCTCACAGTGGGAGAGAGGGGAGATCGAGAGGAAATGAAAAACAAATCCTGGAGCCGGTGATGTGCCGAGGGGTGGCTTCGGCATGGTGTTATCTTTGTCGGCAGGGTGGGCTCTGCAGGGGTCACTGCGGGAGAGGGGATTAAGCACTGGCATCCAGACAAGTCGATGTGCCTGCACAAAGGCAGGGGAATGGGGAAGCTGCTCTGAAAACCAACAGGAGGGCAGGTCTTACTGGAATGCTTGTATCCCTGTGGATTTCATGGCTGGCCAAAGCACTGGTGGGACTCAAGATGAGTATGTTGGTGGTCTCCCTGGCAGCCAGGCTTCCCACAGAGATAACCCTATGTCCAGGGAAGGCGCCTACCTTGTCTGTTGCAGCCTACCTAGCATGAGTGAAGGGGATGCACACAGAGGAAAAAGGGGAACAGGAGGAGGTGAGATGGTAGCATTAAAATATAAATGAGACAGCTCTGTAGATACTTTTAAAACTACACAGATGGGAAGCCACAAGTAACCAGGTCCCCACACACCATTAGCACATCACTTATTAACCACC
Source organism: Platyrinchus mystaceus (assembly GCA_035041135.1). NCBI lineage: Eukaryota > Metazoa > Chordata > Aves > Passeriformes > Tyrannidae > Platyrinchus > Platyrinchus mystaceus. The sequence goes on from JAWWLV010000100.1 coordinate 63,257,068, forward strand.
CATTAATGAAAGGGCTGCAGATAGTATGGTTCTGTCTTCTACCATTACAATACTTTTCAGCCAATCCTCCTTCTCTCTCCACTTTTATTCCAAGAAATTCCTCTGAAAGCTAATAGCCAAGAGCTGCACCTTAATTTCTCTTTTCCTTTCTTTCAGCCAAAGCTTTAAAAGCAACAAATACAAATAGAAGCAGCTCCACAGCAAGTTTCCATCTAGTTCTTTTTCCATGCAGGCCTCACTGCCCAACGATGAAAGCTCAGAGCCCGTTTGGAAACTTGCATGAAGCTTCTCTCTCCAGCTCTGCCCACAAAAGCACATTGAAACATCTAACATCTTTTATTCCAGGAGAATTATTTGCAAACTGAGCCCAAGCCCCCTAAAACATGTTGTGTCTCTCACTATTTGCTGAAGAGCTTCAATGGACCAGCAAGTTGCTTGCAGAAGTATTTGGTTTTCCCCCATAACCTCCACAGCTGATGGCCTCTTGTACTGTGAATAAGGCACCTAAACAAGAATTCTGCACTGTTGTAGAAAATAACAGCACCTATTGCTAATATGTGTATCTTCCAAAACATGAGTATCCATACTGCCCTTTTCTCACATCAGAGAAGCAACCTGCTTTCTGGATTCAGTAATAATTTCAGGAAAACCACAGGCACAAGAGATGCAGTTTTGGACTGAGAAAGCAACTCATCACTCCACTATTTATAAAACTTATAAAATATATGTACAGACATAAAAGCACCATCCCCCTGTTTGTACACATACCACCTTATCTGATCAGACCTCATAAAAAAACAGATGCTATCTTGGAAAGCAACTTTCTTGGGAAAATAAACTGTCTGTTGTAAATCCCAGGGGCAGCACGGGCAGCTGCCCGGGCATGCTGTCTGAGCCAGGCTTGCCACTCTGCGGAGTCTCAGGACAAACAGGGCAGGATTAATGTTCTCTGCAAGGCAGGAAAAGAACAGAGAGAAGCCATGAAAATCTCACAGCGGCTGCTAGCAGGAAGCTGGGCTTCATGCTGGGGTTTTGGGGTGATGGAGGCAGCCGAGCTGAACGAAAAAAACCCACAACCCACGGATGTCAGCAGGCTGTCAGTGTCCCGGAGGCACCGCCATAAAATCCACACGCAGCGCAGGGTTTGCCCGTCGGCGGGAGGGCTGGTGAGAAAGCAAACAACGCACCGGGTGACAGCGGAGGCTCTGCGCAGGGAGGCTGTCAGCGCCCTGGGGTCGCACGGAGCCTCCTGCCCCGACAGCCTGGCTGCCAGTGAGCCACGCCAACTGGGACGGGAGCAACTGCGTGCCGACTCAAAAGCGTTGCGGGGCAGCTTTCCCCCAAGGCATGGAGTGCCAGCGCCCTTGAGCAGCCTGGAGTCTGCTGCACCGTGATGCCGTCGGTCAGGCAGAGAGAACCGGCGGGATGACGGAGGGTCAGCCCTAGCGTTGGATGATCAGTGAAGCTTCCAAAACTCGCCGACGGAAATGAAAGTGCGCTAAGCGCAGAGGGATGCCTGTCCCGGATATTCGGCGCTGGGAAGAATGTGGAGTTCTTGGAGCGGGCATGGCCACCCGCAGCTGTGCAAACAACCCCGCTGAGAAGGTGACTTACCTTGGCCCCTGACCGAGATCGCAGACCCCCCGCTTCCAGGAAGGCTTTTCCCTTACCCAAAGACAGGACGAGCAAAGCTGAGGGCTGTTTCCCAGCGGGAACTGCTGTCTCACGGATCAGAACGTTAAACGGGATGGCTGGGGTTAGGACTGAACTCCGATAGCCACTGTCAGCCTGACCAGCACAGTACACACCAGTTGCTCCTTGATTTTAATTTATCCTCACAATGGAGGCGAGTTTCTTTGCCAGCAGAAAAGCAGCGGCAAAAAAGAGCGAGAGGGCTCACTGCACTGCTCCGGTCTCATCCCCCACTGCAGCATCTCCCCAGCGTTGCAAGCCCAGGAGCGATCCCACGTCCAGTTGGATGGGCAGGAGGAATGCAAGGCCCTGATCCAGGAAAGCACATGCTGTCCATCAGCACCCGTGTACTCCTGACCCCTCTCTTCCAGAGGAAAGTAACTTTGGAGGATGAGAGAGGGAGGAAGGCAGAGTAATCACCATCAGGTCTGGGGAGAACAGGATGCCCCAGCACAGCCTAGTCAGAGCCACATTGGAGAATGACATTTTGGAACCTGGCTGCAACCCTGAGTGTCAGCAGGTCCCAGGGCAGTCTCCAAAAGACCATCATTGGTACTGCAGACGAGAGGAAGAGAAAGGGACGGCCAGAGATTTGGGAGGTGTGAGCTATGCTCCTGGCTCCACCACAGCTTCCCAACCAGAGGTGTGAAGCACAGGAATGCTGAAGGTACTCTCAGCTCTACCCTCCCCACCTTCAAACATAAGAAAATATTTCTTTTTTCCTATTTTGCCTCCCCAGACTGTCTACTGAGAGTAATAAATGAAGTCTGTAGGTCCTACAGTAAAAAAGGTGGAAGAGTTTTAAATCCCACAAATCCACTGTATGTTTCAGAGATGGGGGTAAGGAGAAGGGAAGGACCCAGCACAATCTCTAAATCTTTATTTCCCCGGGCTCCTTCAGCCTGTTTCCTCCCAAGCCTTTGTCCTACTTCAACTAACTTTTATTTTTGGAAAAGCAGACCAGAACAAATGGCAATAAATATAGGCAGGCTTAGAGGGAAACTGCTGGGATTGCTCCAGATCCTGGCAACAACCTCCTGAACGCTGCTGAAACCCCGGGGGGGAGATGTAGTCTGTGCTGGGAGGTGTGGAATATGGTGGAAGACGTGGAGCATGTTGGGAAATGTGGACCAGAGTGGCAGCCCCACTGGACGATCCTCCTTCCCTGGCTGGGTGGCAGCTTGTCCAGCCCTGGCCAGGAAAGGGCTCTCCTCAAGCTCCTGGGCTCAGTGTGACTTTTCACCACATGCAGCTATTTGATCCACATGGGCAGAGGAGGTGAAGAGCTGCCAGGCTGTCATGGAGCAGCCACAGCAAGGAGGTCACAGGGCATTGTGTCTCGACTCGGGGGATGAAGCCTGATCTGTGGCAGAAGAAACCAACCACCAGCTGCAGTGGGCTGGGTGGATGGGGGCTTTCCTCTCCAACATCCCTGGGAGGGGAGAGGGATGCTGTGCAACCCTTATGCTTGGCTGAATTCAGGCTTTTCAGGGTTAGGACCAGGGATGCTGTTCTATGACAGAGCATTAGCTCATCCAGTGCAAGTCAGCCCCCACAGCCACACAAAATCCTACTGCTCTGAGGGTACTCGTATCACATGAATCTACATCTATGATGTTTTCAGCTTAGAGAGCTCTCAAACCTTTGCCAACAGTAAGTAGCAATGGATGAGAATCTCAGGCAACTAATGCCTATTGAAAAAATGTGATAAATATTAAGTTAATCAGAAAAATAAAAATGAGAGAGAGAGGAGGATCCTGCAACATGCTGGTTGCTGCCTGCCCAAGAGCACCATCTTAAAACAATCCAACAACCAAGCCATCACACATAGTCCCGGCTGTAATCACACCAGTTTCTCTTCTGAAAGCTCTTCTACAAGCTTTGAGGACCCTCCAATAAACAGCACACTAAAGTGTCTGCTCAAGATGAAAGAAGCCAAAACATCCAGAGCCCAAGAACAACAAACCCTTTGCCCAGCTGCAAACCTGGCCACAGGGAAACAGCTGACACAGAAACCCAACACCAAGCAGCACATGAGCTCATGGTCATCCTTTGCTCACCACTATACCCTCAGCATGGGTATATTCACCTCACATCTGTGACAGTCTCCCCATTTGTCTTCTCGCCTTGGACTGTATAGAAGAAGTTGACAGGAAAGGAGAAATGTATCACAGCCAGTACTCTGAGCCCACACTACTGGCCACAGCTCAAATAATACCAAATACATGTTTTTCCTGAGCAGGACAAGATGAGTGAAAACAGCACAAAAGAGTAAGCCAGGCCACACAGAAGAGAAATGGGCAGGAAAAAAGACCAACCAAAAAAGCCACACTCTCAGAATGGGTTTCAGGAGACAACTTTGACAATTGATACCTTATTCCTGGAATAGGTTGCCCTTAGAAGATGTGGATGCCCCACCCCTGGAAGAGTTCAAGGCCAGATTGGATGGGACCCTGAGCAACCGGATCTGCTGGAAAGTATCCCTGCCTGTGGCAGGAGGGCTGGAATGAGATGCTTTCCAACTCACACCGTTATGCGATTCTATGATTCCAAAGCTAGGGGTTGTCCCTAGGGGTTGTCCCTTTCTGGATTGGCTTTGGTTAGCTCTGCCCTGGGGCCATATACCTTTCATGACATCTGTTTGGAGCTAAAGCAACCCACAGAGTGATCCCCAGGGAGCTTCCCAAATTTGTCCTAGGCTGCCAGGATCCCACAGTGCCATCTGTGGGACAACTCCATCCAGCTTTGACTTCCAAGGAAGTAACATGCCACCTTGGTGGTGACAGAGTCACCTTAATCTGTTTTCAACACAAAACAGAGACCAACCCCCACCCCCCAAAATATCTTCTCCTCATCCCTACCCCCCAAAAAACCCACCATCACAAAAACACCACCCAGCCCCTATTGTAGCAGAAGAGAGGGTTAAAGTCCAAATTACAGAATTGGAAACAGTTACCCAAGAGAAAAATAAATCAATTACAAAAAAAAAAAAGCCAAAAACACAATTCCAGATTATATTTAACACTAAAATTCCTCCTTAATTGCTCTAGTGTCTCAGCCAGTTTGCAGGGGAGGAGTGGGGACTGGCAAATTAGCTCCCCCCAGGGCTGCTTCCCCCGGGGAGCTTTCCCAATTTACATTCCCATTGTGTTCTTTAATTAGTACATTCCTATAGCTTTTCTGAGAGTCCCAACACTTCCAGGGCTGTGACAGTACTTTATAAATAATAAATTGGAGGGAGTATTCACTGTACCCTGCTTCACTCCTCCCAGCATCCTGGTCGGTGTCTGGCAGCTTTTGCAGGGACCACACACAGCCTAGAGCAGCCCACCACGGCCAGCCCCAGAGGTGGCCTTTTGTGGGGGCATCAATAACTTCTTTTCCATCTTCCCACCTTGCAAGACTTATTTGGAGTCCTGCTTCCTGCACAAGATTCTCCCAGGTGAAACATTTAGACTTTGTGGCATCCTCATAATGTGGTTCCCATGCAGGTGAGAAGGGCTGGGAGAAAAGCTTGAGAGGAGGTCCCTGCAGCCCTTTGGCTGGTCAGGAGCTTGCCCAGAGGCATCACTGGAACAGTCAATCTTTATGATTCAGGCTCTACACAAAGCCATCCCAAACCCAGCATCAGTGAGCACAGAGAATACTGCCCCTCCACACAATGGCACAGGCAATACCCTCCAGTCTAAGGTTTCTGGCATCCTAGGGACACATGAGCTACTTCCTTAGGGACAATAAAAGGGGGCAAATTCATTTATTCTGCAGCACATCAGCCAGCCTGTGCCAGGAACAGGGGCTAGACAGAGCCCAGGTTCCCTCTCCACTCAGGAAAGCCTCCAGTGCCTTCAGACTCACAAAGGTTTCACCCAGATAATCCTAAAAAACAAGTGGAATAAAAAGCCCAAGGTAAAGGAAAGACAACTCAGCCAAGCCATGCATCAGAGCTTCAACCCAACATTTTCCCAGGTCTCGTTTGGGATGATTTATGAAGGCTGACACCATCGTTAACCTCTGACCATATCCCCCCTGCCTGCAGGGCATTGCAACGGGGCGGGGGTTGGGGGGGGGATGACTGAGTTTTTATCTGCCCTGTTAACGCCATTAGGTGCTCTGAAGGAGACCCATTGGATAATCTTACCTGCAGCCACCCACTCACTCCACTCGCCCTCGCTCCCAGGATGAGCCCTGCACATGGCAGTGCCGCTCGCTGCGTGCTTGCACACACGTGCATCACTGCCTGGCACAAGCAGCAGGCACTAATAACCTGCCATTTGCAACCCCATCTGGTTCTGACATGTCCATTATTCAAAGGCATTTGGCAAAGACACTGGGCAAGTCATATGCAGAGTCCGGGTCAGTTCACAAGCTCATGAATTCCCAAACTATTCGCTGGCCGTGCTGGTAGCCAAGCTGTGAATAGGTTTCTGGCAGATTTGAAAGGAGCTGTTTTCTAAAAACACCTGCCCTCAGAGGCTGCAAAAGCCCACAGATTTCCATCCCCATTTAAGATGCATAGCCAGCCCTCCCTGAGTCCCTAATAAGATGAAAACCTGACTTGTCAGCAGCTATACAGCATCCCCTATTTTTAATCAATCTCATGGCAGATCAAATGACACCAGAGTCCCTGAGCCAGAGGTGCAAATCTCACCTCTCCGCACCCTTCACTGCCCACCCAGGGCTGGAAGCACAGCAGAGCATAAGCAGCTCCTGGTCTATGAGCATCCCCAGTTCCTTTGTCCGGCCCCTCTCATCCCATAAAGGATGCAATTGGCTGACTCTGCTTCAAGCCAAGCCCAAACCCAAGAATGATGCCCTGGGAGCACAGGCAGCAGAGCCTTGGATGCTCCTGATCCTCCAGCTCCTGCATCAGGATAATATACCAGCTGGAGCCCAAGGGAAGACTCGGAAAAAGCACACTCAGCACCTTTATTTCCAGCCAATTCATATCATGCTTTGCTCTCCCATGACCCACCAGCACTTGGTGGTTTGCTGCCTCACATATGCAAAAACACAGAAAGCTTTTCCCTCCTGCCCCACGGCTAAGGCTCCGCTCTCCTCCCAGCTGCCTCACTGGTGAAAATTCCCACTGCAGTTTGCTCAACTGGTGGGCAACCCTTCCCTGCTGCAAACAGCAGCCCATCAGGCTCCCTGAGATGAGGCAGCATCACACACCCGCTTGGAGAAGAAGCGGGAGGCGCAGGCAGGGGAATATGAGACGTGATTTGCTCGGAGACAGCTCTGTGCTTTTGGCAGAACTCGAGGGCATTTGTTTTGAAGCTGTGTTTACATGCCTTTGATCAGACGTGTTTAACTTTTCTGGTGCGTGACAGCAGCAAAACAAGTTTGATACAAGGATAATGAAACACATTGTGCGCCTGTACATGTAAACGGCTATAACAGGGCTGTGCACATCAGTAACTCAAACTGGAGGCAGTGGCGGGGGGAGGGATGTGTGTGTGCAAAGACAGGGAGATGCATCATGGTGATGCCAACTAGTTAAATATATAAAAAAATAAGCACTAACCCAGCAACAACAGCTTAGTCTCAGCTGTTGGAGTTGGCCAATTGGAGTCTGAACTGAGCACAGTGCAGAAGCAAAACTCTGCCCACCATCGCAGGGAGCTTTTCCTTAGCAGATAACAGGACATTGTGACTCAAGGCTTTCTCACAGCAGCACATCAGGGCACCAGTATGGAGTAGCCCATGCTTTTTCCAACCACTGAGGTTCATCAGCAACTCTCAAAGTCAAGAGCCATCTTCTAAGAAACGCCAGCACAAGATTGGAGAGCAAAATGGAAAGGCAGCTTCCAAAGATGCTCCTAAAATAGCTGCTCTCCAAAATGCTACAGCACATCTGGCACAATTACCAAGGCTGTATCTACATACATTTAGACCAACTGGATCACTAAATACCCCATCATCATTTCAAGACTCACCAGGCAATAAGAACTCTTTCCCAGCATGATAAAGAGAGAGGCAGAGCACTGCCTGTACCCTTACAGCACGGGAGGACAACACTGGAGTCACGAGCATTGTTGTAAACTGGGAAATGCTTCCTGGCACTGCAATGTAAACAGCCACACCTTGAACTGCTAACACAGCCCCTGGCATGGGGCAAAGCCTCAGCACAGACCAGGGGCTATTCCTACAGAGCAGTTTGGATGCAATAATTCCATTTTGAGACACGGAGGAGTGCGGATGACCCAGCCTCTGCTAAAGAGCAAACCCAAGTATGTTTAATTTACCAGTGAAAAATGCCAGCAGAGAGATTTTATAGTCCAGTCCCGTGCTGCCCATGCTTCATGATGAGAGATGCCACCATCTCTGTGTGCTTAGGGCAGCAAATGAGCAGAGCACATTGGCACAAGAGGTTTCCTAATGGCATGCCACCTCACTATGCAACCTGTCAAGCCGACGCAGGCTTAAGCAGTGGATCTTAGTTGGCAATAGCAGGGGAAGTGAATACTCAGCTGTGATAAATATTTAACGTGCTTTTAGTCCTGAAGAAGTGTAGCACTGAGGCCATCATCCTGTAAGTGAAAACCAAGGCTGATTAATGGGGGAAGGTACTCCCATTTATGGGAGGTTAGGATCAATCCCAATTCTCAGCTATTTGTTGAATCTTTAATGCTCTTTTTCGATAGCAGAGTTCCTTGGTGAAGGGCAGCATCCTAATAAGGCTGCTTTAATGGCAGGGATGTTAAGGGGGTATAAATAAAAGACCCCTGTGAAAAATAAACAGTGAGATAAAAAAAGAAGTTTTCATGTGGTCACTGCATTTGGCTGGCTTGGAAAAAGCAGTTTTCAGGTCCCCATTCTTCTCTGGAGAATGGATTTACTTCTTTTGGAGCTTTTTCTGTCATCTCAGAACTAAGCCCAAGGTTACCCCCCAGGCCAAAGACAAGCTGTTCCTGTGGGAAGGAGGGAGCATCAGTACCAGCCCAACAGCCTGTGTCTGATATTTCCACATCCTTCACTCAGTGCTGGAAAGGTCTTCACCCACTCCCACACCTCATCCCTCTTCACAGACTCAGAGTTTCAGCATCTCATGCTCTAATTCTTCCCTATCTGAGCAAGGTAGCCCTATACCACCTTCCATCTCACCAGCAAAAATTAATTCCCTGCCTCTGTACTTATATTAGCATCAACCACTCCCCTCTCATGCTCTCAAACCCTCCCCTTCACTTCTCCTTTTTCCAGGGGGAAAAGCAGACAGCTTGCATTTACAAGGCATTTGCCAGGGATCCCATCTCCCATCAAGGAAAGCATCCCTCCTGCTCTCATGGAGTCCCTTTTGGGACTTCAATTGCACTACCTCCCTGCATCCCCCTGCTTCCACACTTGCTTCCCCCAATAAATCCCCTTCTGATTTTCTCACCATCCAGTAGGACCAGTTTCATCTCCTGCAAACAAAACTCTCCCTGCAGATCCTTTTGCTTGCTGGCCAACCCTCCCTTGCCAGCAAGCAGCACAGAAGCAAGACCACAGACATAAGCCTAGTAAATGAAGATAAAGAGCCACACAGCCTTGCCACCCCTCCCCATCTGCCCTCACCTTTCTGGTTGCATTATGCCTTACGTTGTTTTTTGTCTGAAACTAAACATCTGCTCCTTCCTGGCTGTGCTGTTACCCTTTCCCGCACCTTGTGGCAGGGATGTTAAGGTCACAGAGGCATGACAAGGAGGGGATGAAAAGTGAGCCAGGAAAGGTGACAGGAAGAGGCAGTGAGGAGGGAAGCACATTCACAGCAGGGGTGACCAAAGATGCCAGAGCCAAGAGCAGGTTCCCAAGCATGAGGGATGCTGGTGCATCCCTGATGAGCCACTCTGGCTCCATCAAAGCATCAGCTGGAACAGATTTGGTTGTCTGAGCTGAAAAGGGTGCTGGCTTCTCCCCAGGGCGACAACCAGGATGAGAAGAAAATGTCACACCCAGACAGGAGCCAAGAACCACTCTGGCCCCCAGAATCCTTCCTCCCCCTTCAAACTGTAAGACAATCAACCTTCAAAATCCTTTTTCTTCCTCCAGCCCCCAGGTCCGATGTGGTGGACCAAAAATACAGTCCCTCCAAAAATGAGACTGACCCAAAAGCAGCCAGCATGGCTGGACAACCTCCCTCCAGGGATGCAAGTGCTGGCAGAGTGGGGGAGAGGGCTGCACCCTCTCACAGCTGTACACACATGTTCTCCACACACAAAGGATGCACACATCCCTTACTACTCCCACATGAGACTACTCCTCACTGACTATGCACCAGGATCAATCAGCATCTCTCCCTATCCACCACTGTAAACAGGGATTATGAATAAAGATATCAGGCTAAATCTCTGCTGCAGATTAACCTGCCATTGTCTGCAGTGACAACACAGGTGCCAGACATCTGTCAGTGCCCTGTGGCAGTCCTCAAGCATGCTTCCCTTTGTTGCCTTAAGACTTTCAGAGAGCTGCTAGGAGACATACTTCTCTGCCCAACCTTAGCAAGCTGTCCCAGGCCCTCCTTGTGCTCCCAGCAAAAAACAGCAAGGAAGCAGAAGTACTCTGTGTCCCTGCAAGATGCCAGAGACCGAAGCTGGGATGCAACCTGCTGGCATTACAGGAAAAATCAGCACCAGAGAACCAGCCACATTCTCAGGTGGAGAGCATTACACCTGATGACCCCGTGGGACTCTGCATACCCACTGACAAGCAGCACAGAGAGATCCACCGCATGGCAATGCCAAGCACAGGAAGGATGCTCTCATCCCAGGGAAGGCACAACCAAGCCCTAGTCTGATGCCAAACTGCCCAGGTGCTCTGGCTTCTCGCCCTAAACCAGGATACCCTTTGACTGAGCCACATGCTTGGGAAGATGATGCCTCTGGAACTGTTAAGAGACAGGGCTGCTTTTGTTTACAGGCTGCTGGCAATGGCGCTGTGCACCCCACATCCTCCCCCAGCCAGGAGTGAGCTCCAAGAAAGGAAATTACACAAGCCAGAAGGTTTGATGGAATGAACCCATTGGACAGCTTGAAGATAGCTATTAATGGAGAGCTTTCTCTAATTGCTTTTGTATAATCTGGGGCTGCTAGGCGGAACTGGGTAATAAATGAAATCCAATTACATTTTCTCTCAGTATTTATTTTATTAAGTAGAATTCATCAGCTGATGAAGGGCCCCTCGAGGTAATGGCTCATGACCTAGTGGAAGGCACTTTTTTTAGTATTATTATTTTCCCCACTTGGGGAAGCAGGTAATTCAATTCCCCAGGAAATGCAGACTGCCACCCCTGCACTGTGGGAAGAACGACAGGTCCCAGGGGAGCAGGGATCCTACAGGGACCCACACTGTCCTCCCAGGCAGGATCCTTGCTCTGACTGCTGGTGTCCCAATGTGCTCAGCAGGCAATTGAACCTCAATTTCAGTGTGCCAGCTGAAATGGAGATGGATCTGCAGTGGCAGCATGTGTGGTGTGCTCCAGAGTGCTGCAGCAGGAACCAGTCCCACTGGGGATGCAGCAAGAATCAGTCCATGGCTTCTCTCCAGGAGACTGTAGATATTGGTGCCAGTGCTATTTCCCTAGGGTGGGGTCTCCTATGCAGGGCTCAGAGTTCGGGCTCAGTCTGGGCTCAGGACTGTGACTGAACAGGCTGTGAACACTGAACACCAGCAGCTCGGATCCATCACATCCAGCCCTGCACTCCAGCACATCCACAAGGACCACCGCTGCATCACTCTACGACACAGCACCTCAGCCACCACTTGAAACCCATTTACTGGTGGTACAGACGCAGTTACTTCCATGCATGCTGCCCAGTGAGGTGACTAAAAAGCACTGGCTCCACACAGACATGCTCTGCCAAGCCTCGTGCCACCGTTAGCACAGTGGTACCAGCACATAAGGCACGCATGGGATTTATGGTGCTGGCACCACTGCAGGGTGCTCCAGCAACCAGGCAGGGTTTGCTGAAAGCTGTAGCACTGATGGACAACAGATCCCAGGCCCTGGCACAGTGCCTTCTTTGTGGTGTGAGAGGCAGCAAAACCCAGTGTGAGTCAGAAGAGGTTGCTTCAAATGTATGTTTACAAGCTCTACCTCATCCTTGTGGAGCAGGGATGGCCACTGTAGCACAAGCCCCTTCCTCCTCCTCCCTCCACATCAGAAAGCATCAATGGGGCTGGGGTTTGCCAGGTAATCACGGGGTCTGGTGCACCATTGTTGCTCTTTTGCTGGAGCCCAAAGCAAGGGCTCCTCCAGCATGAGCAGGTAGGATACCTCAGGGATCTTGCAGTTGGCTGCTGGGCTTTTCACCATCCCTCTTCCCATCCAGATATTGACTGACATCCACCCCTCACTCCCAAGCCCAGCGCCAACAGCCGCAGCTCGCCCAGCTTTCACTGCCATCTTGTCACACAAACAATTTATCACCCACCAGCGAGTGCTCATTACAGACGACAGACTCCAGTGTCCATTAATTAACAGGAAATACTCAGAGAGGCATATACACATGCACAAATCTGTCTGAGAGGTTTCCTACAGCACCCACCACAGATGCATCCACGTGCTGCCACAGTAAGCACAGACTCTTGGAGCCACTGCAGAGGTAGCCAACAGCAGCCAGGCTCAAAATCAAGAAAAAGCAACATTACAGGGGAAAAAAAAACCAGTTATGGAGGTGATAGAGTTGCATGGTTTTATTCCTGAATTAGTAAGAAAATACTCAGCTTAGGGATCAAGAAAAGGATAATGATTAGAGAACAGGGGAGCAAGCAAGCCATGTCCCAGCTGCTAAGAGTTTGGAGTGAAGGTGACTGCACAGACACCTCCAAAGGGCTTGCACACTCTTTTGTTGCAGGAACAACTAATGCTTTGCCTAACCTTGCATGGTGGAGAAGGCATTCTTAGCTGTTCTACGTCCCTTCCAAGCCTTCCAAGGGTCCAGTGAGGCAGGATAATCCTAGTCCCCCATTGTGGCAGCAAACCCAGGAGTGCAAGAGCTTCCCC
>JAWWLV010000100.1:63269840-63298344 GCA_035041135.1 Platyrinchus mystaceus
AGGAGTGCAAGATCTTCCCCTCAGCAGCCTTACTCATCCCAGACAACAACTGAGCAGCCCTTAATTAAGGCCTTCCAGCACCTGAGCCCTCACACTGCTGGGCCAACTAAAAATAAATGAAGTGTAGGTTCACAGACGTTTAAGAAGTGCCATGTTTTGCTGGTTTTGCTGCAGAACCCAGGCATAGAGTGTGAGGAAAAAAGGGTTTCAGAGGGCAAGGAAAAGAAGTTTCAGAGGAATCATCTGAAACTGGTCTGGCTTTTTGATTTGAGAAGAAAACCTAAAACCAGTTGGAAAGGAGATCTAAACATCATGCAAAAATCCAGTGCTTCATCTTTTTCACAAGTGGGCTTTCACTTCCTTTTGCTGAGGCTATTTGCCAAGCACAACATAGAAACACAAGCTATTTGAGTTGATCCAAAACTATTTCTCACCAAATAAGCCATTCATCTGAAATCTTTTTGCCCAGCTCTGCTGCAGGAGAAGCTATCTGCTCATGGCAGACCACGATTTACGCTTAAATGAGCATTTGTGACTAACAGACAGGCTAGATTCATAGTGAAATACATCATCAATGAATCAGTCAATCACTTCTGCCCTCAGCTCAGGACTGAAGTCTGGAGTAACTACTCAGCACTTTGTCAACCTTTACTCCAGCAAAGTCTGGGTAAGAGACCTCAGGATTTAGCCTATTGATTGCTTACTATTGTTTGTGATGCCCTGCATGCGTTAGACATGCTCCCTTCAAGCAAGATTAAATACCTGGCTTATGGCGTTGGGATTCAAGAGAAATTATCCCTTGCACGTACAGGAACAGACAACTCACATTGCCCTGTACAATGGTCCATTGTGGTGCAAAGGCACCCTGAACCCACTCCATCTTGCTGCCAGGGAGGGTGGCACATGGAACTACTGACTCTCCCTAGGGCTGCTGTGGTGAGCCCCACGGCTGTAGCACATTTCTGCAAGTTAAACGCAATTTTGGCTGTGTCTCCAGAGCCTCTGTGGCTCTCAGCATCTCTGGGTAGTGTTTTGTAGCAAGAGTAATAGACTGACAGCTCCCCAGCAGCTTTGAGCAGCATCTCCAGCTCAAAGGCACCCTTAAAACCTCTGCCAAACTCGAGCCTCTCAGTTTCTACATTCGTTTGGAGTTAAGCTGATCTAACTTGCGTGAGTGGGTGCAGACAGAGTTGCTCAACCAGAGCCCAGGAAAGTTGCAACAGAGCTGCCACAGGCTCTCAGCAGTGAAACAGATGCTCCTCCACCCAAGGGTTGATGCTTGTGCCCCACACACCACCATGGATATAGAGTGTATTAATACACATGGACACAAGTGATCATCTTGTCCCACCAAAGGCCAAACCTGGGACACTTGCTTCCCCCACAACCATAAAGCAAGAAAACCATTTTCATGGCAAACACCTCTTACTAACTCTCTGAATGCTGCCTGCCCCCCCTACGCCCAGCACCTCGCTCCCTCTACCAAGGAGGCAGAAAAGTTTCTGCCAGTAGCCTTCAGCTTCCAGATCCAAGCCTGATGCCCAAACGAAGCCAGGAGATGACCTGATTGTCCCTACAGCATACAGGCAGAACACTGAAAGCAAACCCAAGAAAATAAGACTGCAAGCTCCTGGGATTTGCCCAGACCGGTGCCCTTACTCCACTGGTGCAATGGTTGGGATGACAAGACCTTAGCCAGCCCTAGATGGAAGTCTGCCAATTCCCATCTCTGGGGATCTGTCTTTTCTGTATGGTTCAAGTTGCTTCAGAGTTTTATCCATTGCTGGTGCAGAGGTAGGCACAGGGACACCGCCACCTCCCAGGAACTCCTGCCATGGGCTGAACCTTATTAGGGATCAAGGGCACTCAGAAGGAAGATTAAGTCTCACTTTCTAAGGATGCTTCTCCCTGCTGACACCACCCTGAACACAAGGAAAAAACCTTCAGCATTTCTGCTGAAAAACCTTCTGCCATTTCCTCAGGAAAAAAGCATCCTGCAGAAGAACGTGGCAATTTTAGGGGGATGGGGATGGGGGATGGAGAAAGTTAAAAATCCATGATTTACACAGTCCAAACCTAGACCACCAGCTGCTCTCCCAGCCCCATGGCATGCCCATGCATCAGAGATGGCATACTGATTCCCAAGTTTCACCCACACATCCCACTGTAAGCCAAGCTGATTTCTGATGCTTGTCCCGCCTCCTTTTATTTCTGCCTGGTGCCCGACCTCCCCCTCTCCTTTGGGTACTTTTCCTGCTGCCGCTTGTTCCTGTCCTTTACAGCTCTGCCTGCTGTCACTCGCATAACCTTGCCTGTTTGGTAATTTGTGGCAATAAAGTGTCACTGTGGGAAAAAAATACAGCGTCGCAGCAGCATATAAATCTCTGATCCATAAATTGTGCTGGCCCCCACATGCACGTCCCTCCTTTTTGATGTAAAGTGCAACAATTTAGGGCAAGAGGAAGAAAAAAGAGCCAGTAATATGTGATCTTACTGAAGGGCAGCACTGAGGTGTCCTCACCGGGGGCTGTAATGAATGCTGAGGGACTGGTGTGTGCTGTAAATTGCCCTGGAGACATGGGGTCTCAGTGGAGGCTTCCTAGAGCTATCCAGAGCTTTAAAAAGGAGGAAATAAATAAAGGGGAAAATAATACATTAGACGTTGCTAAGGGGTGCAATCAGTGCTGCTGTCTCCCTCCTCTTTGAACTGCCTCACTGGTGCTGAGCACACATGACCCTGGGAGCACCATGGACATGGAAGGGATCCAGGTGTGTGCACCTGAGTCCCTCGCTCCTCTTCCCACCTAGATGTGGGATCCCGCCCATCTACATTGCAGCTAAACAGCTCTTCCAGTAGGTCCCCACCTCCAACCACCCTCCTAGGGCATCAGGGAAACTATAAGGAGGAAGGTCTACAATTTTTTCCTTCCACCTGGTGCAGCAGGTGCCTATTTTACACAGACATATCCCCACCACCAAGCTGACAATGGTTCCCTGTGGTTTAGAGGCAGGACTCAGTGGGGCAGATGCATGTACTTCAGGCAAATGCACCTCCACATTTGTGGCACAACGATTTCCAGCTTTAGTGTGCAGAGCATCAAGCACCCACCACCATGGCCCTCCAGGAGCCATGAGACTCACAGCATCCTTGGCACCCTCTGAAATGGTTTTAGAGGGAATACAGCTTTAGAGGGAATACAGAGGGAGTTGCTGATTGTTATTTATTTTAATTGAAATACACTGCTTGCCTCCATCAGACCCCTCATATGCTGAATTATCATCTCAGTCACACTGTAGATCAGCATCCCAGGCCAGCTGCAAAATGTCACCTCCAGCACTACTGCTGCCACTCTCCTAAGCTATGGCTCCTGTGCCAGAGCCAGCAGACAGTCCATTTCCCGTGGTCCTCAGCACACTGGGGTCTCATCCACCATCCATCACACAAAACAGCAGGAAGACTTGCATTAAAGCCTTCTCCTGACACTGATATCTTTCTTGACATCTATGGCTCACCTGCGCAGCCAAGTAACACTCCTGTGAATATAAACAAGCAGGAGGGAAAGTGCTTTCACGAGACAGATAGCTTGGGGAAGTGTCATCACCCGTTGAAAGCCCATATGTGGTTTTGTAACAAAGGTATTTGCTTCCTGTCTTGCCCACTCGTCAGAGGAATATATGAGCAAGGCTAAGCGGCACCCTGGAGACAGACTAAAACCAAGCGGAGAGCAAAAGATGCTTGGAGCACTCCACAGGAGCCGTGCAGGCGAACACATTATGGACACCCTGGGGAGGAGAAATCTCCTTTCTCCCAGGCTTGGGAATGGCACACAGCCAGAATCCATCATGCAACCATCCTGCACCTGACCAAGAGGACATGTTAAAAAACTCGAAGTCAGGTGTTGATTGTCAAACCTACCCATGGACAACTCCTTCCCTCCTGGAGCCACAATACACTGAGGCCTGGAAAAAAAGTACTTCTTGTGAAATCTCCATCTCATTGCTGTGTGTTGCTTCTGGGCTTGGGCATAAGAACACCCATCATATGCCCGTGTGGGCCCTGGCAGACAGCAAGCCCCACACGAGCCAGCTGTGGGCCCAGGCAGCAAAGGAATCAACTGCAGGCTGGGCTGCAGAAGCAGAGGCACAGCCAGCAGGTCATGCAACACTTGAACCACATCAAGACACCGCTCTTAAGTTTTGGGAGCCCTAAGACAAGACACATGTTGATTAATTGGAGGAAATTCAGCCAGGGCCACTGAAATATTCTCGGAAGCTCTAGCCAAGCTCTTCAAAGCAACATATCCACAACAAAGAGGATGAGGGACAGTGGGCATAGCTGAAACAAAAGGTTCCCATTGGATGTCAGGAGAAACTTTTCCCTGCTTTTCCTAGGTTCAGAACTGAGGGAAAGTCAGCACAGCACCTTTAACAACAACACTCAAAGCTAAGCAGAATGAACCCTTTATCATTCTCCCAAATTCATGACTATTGTGACAAAGCAACATATGGAAGGGAATGAAGAGCAACTCTTCACATGAGCACAAGCACTCCTTCACACCAGGAATCGAATATGGAGTTGCTAACCCATTTCACCCCATCCTTTCCATCATACCCTCAAAAATCATACACTCACAGAACATGTGTGTTTACATACACTGCAAGACCTGAGCTAACTTGGCCTGAGGAACCACTCCAAACATGCAGTTCGCATGACTGATCCCAATTCCAATACCTTTGGTAGCCTCTGATGAAGAAGGTAAATACATGATGTACAATATGTCAGTGGCCACATGTTACTGCTTGTGAGGTTTAGAGTGAAGAGCAGGAAAAATGTCTTTGCTACGAGGGTGGCAGAGCTGAGAGCCAGGTATCCCAGGAGATGGAGGATCTCCATGCTCAGACTGGGAACCCTCAGCTTAACAGCCATGCTGCCCTGATGTAACGTCTGTGGCCATTCTGCTCTGGAGCTTTGAGGTCTCTGTCGGTCTGTGCAAATGCAAGAACAAGATAAGTGATTGTTGGTCAGACCTTATATTGGTCGCAGACTCCACAACTACCTACAAGACCTCTCATCTACTTCATTCTTACTGTCTAAAATCAGGTCCCTACTTGGAAGAAGGACAAAGCCCACCTCAAAGCAGTAGCACTCTGGGCTGTGCCTGGAGGGGACACAGCTCAGCCAGCAGATACAACATATTTCTTCAACCCAAACACTGCTAAGTACTCAAAAAACGGCATAATCAAGTGACAGCAGAGGAGCTTTGGCAAGACATCTGTCCATCTATAAATAGAGCTGTGTGTCCTTATCGCAGGGCTTTGATGCGTTTGGGGAGAATATTTTTTCCCCTTCACCACTGAGTCCCAGGCAGCACAGATAATGGGCTTGAATCGATCCTGCTCAAGTATTACTAAACTTCCTACCACCATGGCAGCATGCCAGCCTCAAATAGGACAAGAGAACATGTGTCTGGTCAGATCCAACCACAAGGAGCAGGCAGAAAATTGCTTTAGACTTAAAAAAAAAAAAAAAGGTGCTTTTTGCAGATTTGTTGATCAATCTACAATGTATTTTAGAGGTTTAAGAAAGTCAATAGAAACAAGATATATCACTGCTGCACAAGAAGCCGAGAAGTTGTATTTCTATTTATGCTGCTACTAGCACTCCAACCACCGGCTCAATGTCCTGCTGCAGTCCCACATCACTGCTTCTCCTGCAGCAAAGTCATGGGAAGGAGCTCCCTCCACTGCCACAGTTCACCACCCCATTGGTTTTGCCAGGACAGCTTAACGCTGGGGCTGGCTGGGGTCTGAAATACCTTAAATGTGTCACTACTGCACCTTGTGCCTTGCTTGCAGCAGGAAGACAACAGGAGGACACAGGGACACAGATAGTGACTGGGCTGACCTCCCACAAACTGCAGTTTGTCTCCTCAGTCTCCAGCCACATGGGTTCAGCACACAAGTTAACTCAAGTGACTTGGGATGCTCCAGGCAGTGCTGAGACAATCCCTTGGGATTTGTTGCTCAGCTTGTGCTGCTGCAAAACCACACAGGTCAGTGGCCTGGCCTCTGCAAGCTCATCCCCAGGGATGTGACAAGTAGGTCCCCTGTTGCAGACACATCTGCCATGTACCCACCATACCTCTTGCACCATCATGGCATGGCTTGGAGAGGCCTTCCACAGAACCCTTTGCAGCCCTCTGGCCTCCACAGCTCCACCGCAGAGCACTACACAAAGCATATTCAGGATTTTTCTTTCCCTTTTTTAGTACAGTGAGTCAAATAACATGCCTTATCAAACCAGACCTAAATCATGTCTGCCTCTCCCCAGATCCCATGTAATACCTCAGCAATTAAACATGCAATTAGCTGCATCTACAAATCCATAAGAGGCTCTCACCGGCCATCCATCGCTCACAGGCAGGACTGTTCATATCCCTCCAGTGGAGCCTCTCCTAATGAGCCACCAGAAGAGGATCCCACTTGAACTGTCCACATCCCTTTCCCAGCCTCCATAAGGCACAAAAACCCATTTCCTGGCCTCCACGCTCTGCCTCAGAGGGTGAAGAATAATGTGCGCATCAGCATTGGAAAGAGTTGGCTGTACACTCTTCATCAACAGGCAAAATCCTCATGCTGTGGGATGCCCAGCTCCAGACATCCTTCTGCCCCAGAGTCCATCCAGGCGTGGGAAAACAGGTCAGGCTGCAACATGGGAAGCAGAAACCAGCTTTCTACCCTTCCTACAAGGCTAAAACACGTGCAACATGTGTTTGACATGCCTGTCAAATATCCCACCTGAACCCCATCAATGGTCCCATTGGGAGCAAACCTAGGAGAGGAAGTCAGTGATGCAGAGCAGGGACAGACAGCTGAGGCACCAAGGCTGGCAGGAGTACTAGCCTTCTGATGCTTCTCCAGTCTCCTTCCCATCTCTCTGCCAGGCTCAAGCTACTCCAATGGCATATCTTCTGATCTGGGCTTTTACTCCTCCTCTGCCACACACAAGCAGGCATTCAGCAAATCCGAGGAAGAAACAAGCAGCATTAAACATTAGCATGTGTGTTTGGAGACCCCTCAAACTCCTTTTTCCCTTGTTCCCATCTGCTTTGCTCTGGGCCACCAAATCCAATTCAGCAGCGCTCAGAGCTTGTACCAAAGCTGCGACACATTTCTCAAATCCCTGACTAGGCCCATGGCTAATTTTACAATGCTAATTTATCTCACCATATTACATCGCTTTCATTTTATCCCCCCCCCCCCCCCGGATCCCATTACCGCCAGTGTACCTTGTAGCGAGCATGTAACAGTAATTGGTATTATTAGAGACCTACCCTACTCGAGCTGCTCTATTTGCAGAGCTGCGAGGAGTCCCGTGGGTAGGCTGATCCACACCGAGGATGGGGAGGGAAGGAGTCCTTATTCCACGCCACTCCACAGATGCCACCAACAGGCAAAGTCAAGGGCAGTGTTTTGCAGCTCTAGAGCATCTCTGCATGCCCAGACCCCAGCCCGTTCCCACTGTGGCTTTATCAGAGGTAGTCCACCCCTGCGGGTGGACCTTTTGACTCCAGAGGTCACATTCAGCCTTGCACACAGCGAGCATTTCTGTCCTTGCTTATGGCTCAGAGGATAAAGGACTCTGCCAATCAAAGGTTAAAGGGGCAGAAAAACACCCCTGGAAAGTATGATGCAGGGGTAGAGGGCAGGGGACAAGCACAGGGAAAATTCAGGAGACTTCATGCTACTTTGGCCAACAGTTTCTCCTCTTTGGTATAAGCTATTGCTTTCCAAGACCAATGTAACTAAAGTCATGCAGTTTTAGCTAAGTGAGAGACTGCGCTAGTCAAACGGCGACAGTTCCTACTTAAGATGTCCTTGCCTGGCGTTTAGAGACTTTTTAAATTTTAATTCATCATTTTCATTTCTCAAGCAGAGCATCAGCAAGCACTGGCTTCCCCAGAATGGCTCTGCAGGGTCTGTGTCCCCAAGTGGGGAAGCCGCATTGACAGGCCCCTTCCCTGCTCCACCAGGGTCCCTATGGCTTGGAGAAAATGACCCCAAACCCCTCCTTAAACAGCACTGTGTTACCACAGCCCCATACAGAGCACATACGCAACAGGTCTCAGAGGTGAGGCAATCTCTTGATCATGGCTAGTGGTGGTGTTGGTCTTGTAAAGGGATGCGGCCCTTTTCAAGCGTAGCCCATGGAAGTCCATCACATCGATGATGCTGCAGCCTCTCAGGGCAGGAAAGCATAAAACATATCAAGCAGACCTGAGAGCTCCAAGCTGTGCTTGTCTGCCAGAGGTGGCACCTCACCTCCCATCACAAAGCAGGGCTGGGTGACACTTACCTGCTCCAGGGTGGTTCAGCCACAACAGGACCTCTGCTACCCTAGTTAGACCATATATCTCTGAGGTGCCCAAAGGGCTTTCAAGTGGGAGAGTTCTTTATGAAGATACTGTCCATGTGCAGTCCATGACATGCATTTTCCAAGATCTTCATGCAAACCTGGCCCTCCACATTCTAAATATTCACTGTAAGCATCCGTCCTCTTTGTACAGAAGCCAAAAGGCTGCTCACACACCAGAACGAGGAGCAGCCTTTTGTCACACTTTAATAAATGCCATCCTCACCAGAAGACATGTGTCCTGCACACCCACCATAGCCAGGTGGTCCAGAGCACACCAATCAAGTACAAACTGGGTGAGCAAGGCTTTTAACCCACCTCTTACCTCTCCACCAGTCCAGAGTCCTTGAGGCGTCCCCAATTTCTCATAAACGTCTAGAGGATTCTTCTGACTTCTTGACCAACCCTCGCTGCTCAGATCTGGGATTTTCTTCAACAAAACAGAAGAGAGAACCTGTCAGGTTACCAGGTGGAGCTCTGCCACTGCTTTGGGTTTAGGAAAACCAAGGGAGGGGGGCATCTGTTTCCCAGCCGTGACAGCTGGGGGTAACTGGTGCAAACATGAAGCTAGTTTAGACTAAGAGCCCTCCCACATGAGCGTCACAGTTCAGCCCCAAAGCACGCATTTGCTTAATTATTTTGATTCAGACACATGAAATGGGAGAGGGAAAAAAAAAAAATCCTGCAGCTTGGGGCAGACGAAACAGCACAGCAACGCTATGCTGTCAGCCCAGCACCAAGGCATCTGCCCATGAAGTCTTGCACTGCCTAAGCCCTAATCCTGAAAAGTCTCACACACGTGTTAAGTGGTGCAGGGAGAGGCCACTCTGACTGAACCTGGGAGTGTGAAGAGGAAAGCATGCATGTACGGCTTTGCAGCACAGACACCAAGGACTGGAAATGGGAGCGGAACTTTCTGTGCTACACCTGACATGCAGCCTAGTGAGATGGAGTCTGAGGCATTAGTGTAGCCAGTGGTGCCCTCCCTTATAGCAGGAAATATGCTTTCTGTGTTACACAAATTATCAGTTGAGATCTGTGGTCATTACCCAGCTCTTGTGGCTGAGGTTGTCTTGTTCCCCCTGCTTCTTTTTAAATGCTTTGAGGAGAAAAACAAAGTCTTATGGATCTGCATTATTAAAAATGAAAAATAAGAGCCAAACTCCACTGGCAAAAGGAAAGTCTGGGAGTCATTTCTGCAGAGCTGCCTTCCCAAGGGTGACAGCAACTTCAATCCTGGAACACCACAGGATTTAATTAGCACCCAACCCTTAGCTGATGAGTTTTGCCAAAGTCCTCCCAAGGACCCCATGCAAGGCCTAGGCAAGTCAGCATGAGGATGCTACAGAAACGCAAACTACAACCCCCATCCACCCCCCACCCTGCCTACAAAAACTAAATAAACAAACAACCCCCCCCAAAACTCCACTGGATGCCTGATGGAGAAACCCTCATTTGCAAAATGCTGGGAAATAATTAAAAAGTTTGCCCAGAGCTTAAAAGGAGGGAAGTGGACTGTTTGTCATGCCAGCAGCCATGGTGTGCCGTAATTTATCATGCTTGTCAGGTGTCAGCCACCAAGAAATTTAACTCCAGCTGCCCAAAGCCCGGCAGCCACAACGCCCCATCAGTCAAGAGCTGCTCTGCCAGGCACCCTGGAGCTGATGAGTGACTGGCAAGGAGGGGAGAGGGCTCCTCCCCACCAAGCCTCCTCTGTTTCTGCACTGCCAATGCAACTCTTTAGTTATTTTTTTTATTTTTATTTTTTTAGCCACAGATGAAGTGGGACAGAGGATACCAGGCTACAGCAAGAGACAAGGCTCATTCATCACTACCTGCCAGGGACCAGTCTGGGCTGCAACTCCAGCTTGGCAGGGATATGAGAAGAGAGGTGGGTTTAGCACTGTATACCCTCAGGGAGGGAGCACATTAATATGGGTACAAAGCACAAAATCCTGATGCCTTTTCTGAGAACCTGCTCATATGAGAAGGACTGACACCCCTGCCAACTCTGTGCCTTGCACTGATGGGACAAACCACCCCTGCCATAGGTTCAGCAGCCCAGCTTTCCACATGGAAGTCAAAACATGACTTGCTTTTTAGGAACTCCAGATTGAGGTCAAACAGGGGTTTTGGAGGAATTTGGCATGCCCAAATCAGGTCATCAGCTGAAGGACCTGATTCAGGGCATAAGTTACTGCTGAGCCAGCAGAAAGACCTGTGAGCTAGGCTTCCCCAGAAACTGGGACCTGCCTTGGTCTCAGCTCAGGTGGGCTCACATAAGGAGCAAATGTTGCCAGCCACAGAGCAGGGACAAGTCCTGGGCCAGATCTCTGCAGAAGGGTTTGTATCAGTGCTGAGCTCATCACCCGAACTTGAGATCTCAGCAATGCTGTGGTCAGGGCACTTCATCAGTGTGACACCTCCTCTGCAGGGCCCGTCTGGACTGCCCCACACACATACTCCTGCTTTGGCCATTTCTGTAGCAACAAGCTGAGTTAAGAGGAACCTGCCTGCAAAAGCACTAACTGTTTAAACAGGTCCCTGCAAAATGCTGGAGGAAGGCCAGTACCCATGGCGTGCTGCATGTCCCACATGATGCATCTGCACAGTACAGAGAGGGCTAACAGATAACCAAACCACTTGCAAAAGAAAAAAAACAAAACAAAACAAACAAACAAACAAAAACCAACAACAAAAACAAAACAAAACAAAACAAAACAACAACAACAACAAAAAAACACACACACAAAAAAAACCCCAAGTTCCAAACACACAGCATTTGCCAAAAATCTTTCTCCCCAACACAAGCCGGGGCTACACCATTCAGGGATCCATGAATTTTACTTGGATCAGCAGAAGGGGCCCACAGTTTCTAAGCAGCAAGGCATCTTGTGCAAGAGCTGGGCACAGGTTTTGCACCCACGTGTGCTCAAAGCAGCACAGTTCCTGCTGTGGGAACCTCTCTGCAGACGTTAT
The DNA here is from genome assembly GCA_035041135.1 of Platyrinchus mystaceus. Taxonomy (NCBI): domain Eukaryota; kingdom Metazoa; phylum Chordata; class Aves; order Passeriformes; family Tyrannidae; genus Platyrinchus; species Platyrinchus mystaceus. Next base: position 63,281,233 of record JAWWLV010000100.1, read on the forward strand.
ATATAACACACCCACACAGCAGCGTGTCTCAGAGCCTCGCAACTTGGCGCAGGGAAGGTAGATTTTCGTGGCGTCAGCAACAGGCAGATCTCTGATGCCTGGCTGAAAACCTTCCCCAAAACTATCAGACCCAGTTTCACAGCACAAAGATACTAAAATTTCTTCAGCATGATGACTGCAAGAATTTTTATGTTTTGGGGTGTTTTTATTTTTTTACTTTTAACTGTGGATAAACTAATGCCTTTTTCTCCCCAGAACTCTGTTCTGCGAGCAGCTTAAAATGCTCTTTGCTGAAATTTTCCAAAAAAATTCAGCCGGAGGCAGAGACATGTGAAGTTTCAGTCCAAATGGTTAAAGGCTGGCGTAGTTTCAAGCAATTGAAGACAGGGGCTTATAATCAGAAGTGTCAGGCAGCCTTAATTATATTATTTCCTGAAGGAAATAGTTTTCCCTGCCGAAGTCCAGGAGTTATTAAAAAAAGTTGACCTCACTGGAACCAATCAAGATGGAGACGAGAAGCCTGTGATGGATTCTTAAGGCAGGCGTGTTCATATGTCTGTTATTTTCAGGGGTCCATGATTTTAGGGCAGGTGTTCCCAGACAAGCCTGGCTTTGTGACAGCCAGTGGCCAGGAGCCAGGATGCAGAGCCCCCTCCCATCCAGCCTCATGAAGTGCCCTAAGCAGGGGCACATAAGAGCCCCATGCACCAAAGGAGGGTGCTTGCTTGTGCTCAGATCGATTGCCTCACCAACACAAGCGAAGAAAAACAGCCAGATGCTTTGTAGCTGTCAGGAGCGCACAGGCTTTTTGTCCATCTCTTCCTCTGTGCCCATAAATAAAAGTGACAGCAACTTTATTTAGGACGTCTTCCAGTTAAGAGGGGATGGAAGAAAAGTGAAAAATGAAATTGCAGCTCAGCAGAGGTGGAGGGGGAAGATCCTGGAGGCACAGCTCAGGCTATGCCACTGCTGCAGTAGCTTGGGCCGGTGGCAGACCGCACACTCCAAAATCAGCACCTCTACATCCCCATCAGTGCTCCCTTCTCTTTTGCCCTTTCAGACATAGAAATCACAATCCCACATGCCCATGTCTGCTGCTGCCCATCAACTCCCCAGCACTACCCAAGAGGCTCAAGCGTCTGGAGTGAGTCAGAGATGGAATAACCATGTCTTTTTTCCTCTTGCAAGAGACTAAAAAAACCCCCAAATAATCCAGAGGAGAAAGTCACCTGTTCCCTGAAGGCAAGGCTTGTACTCATAGCACCAACAGCAGCCCCAAAGTGCAGCTCAGCCCTGTGCAGCTCACCAGCATGGCTGAGCAGTGAGTGCAACACCTCCACCAGCGTCCACTACCACAGAAGGTCTGGCCTGTTTTGGCTATAACCTCCAGGTCTATTGCAACTGAGTCAAAGAGCAGGAGAGAAGGTGAAGGCTTCTCTGCGAGAGGGCTGAGCACCCTTCAGACCCAGCCCCAGGCAATGCCACCCCATGGGAGACCACAGCCAGGGTTTGAGCAGCCCAGCCTGGTCTCCCCCCAGCTTCCTGCAGCATCTCCCAGCAGCACAGCACCTCGTGTATCTCAACGGTATTGCAACATGGTGATAACACAAGCTTTGTTTCAACCTTCATCCCACTTGCACCACTGCAAGAGTTATGCACAATCCAGTCCAGACAGGGGCTGCACCATCGTGCCAGTTCCCAGATGCTTAGGGGCTCGACTGGAGCTAGCCTGGAGTTGTGCCATGCACTTGCACACAAACACAAACACTCAGGGCAGGCGTGTAGGAAAAAGAGCCCCTCCCCATCTCCCGGGAGGGGTGCCTACCCCATGCAGAAAGGATCGGGGTGGAAGCTGTGTGCAGCTCCCTAGGGGGAGAGCGGCTGCCAGTGACCTCATGGGTTTCTTCCACCGCTGCCCTCTCCGCTGCCATGAGTCAGAGATTAATGACAGGCCATTTGTCAGCACTGGTGGCATCATCACCAATCTCATTTCTGAGCAGACATCTGACCTTGCTTGCCTCCCCGAGACCCGTGTTACCGCATGGCTCCGGCAGCCTCCTGACAGCTCCCAGGGGACACAAAGAAAGGCAGGGAACCAGCTGTGGCACAGCCTCATCCTGAGTCAGGATGCACAGACTAACCCTTCAGCTGCGGGATCAGCAGTGAGTGCCAGCCTGTCCCACTGCCCTACTGTTCTCCCAGCTGGCACCCAAGAAAGGGTCTCCCTTTACTGAGCACTGGACTAGGTTATGGAGAAGGGAGATCTGGGCCCAAAGAGGAGGGCTCAGGCAAAGCCAGCTTTGCCTAAATCTTGGGAAGAAAGGGGAAGGGGGGTGGGGGACACACATGACCCTTTTCTGATGCCTGCATCATCCTGTGTCTCAGCCCCACACCACCCAACCAGCTACAGGGATCAATGTGCAGTTCCAGCTGTGGCACCTCGAGGTTCTCCACAGTCAACCATGGCTGAATTTTAACCCAGATCTCAATCAGTGAGGAGATAGGTGAAATCCAGACACAGATCCACCCTGCATTTCTAAGCAGAGCTTGTACCCATGTCCTGATCTATAGATGGTCTATGCCACATGGTCCAGCACTCTTCTGCCCCAAACCAGACCATGCTGCCATTGGCAAATCTGCTATGTGACTGTCACTTGGTCACCACACATAGCTCTGGTCCTCACAGAAATTGAGTAGAGAGACCACAAGAAGCACAGGGGAAGGGGAACAAAACATTTTCTACATCAGGGCACACCATGCTTTTCAGCCTGGGAAGAGGGAGGAGAGAGGACAGCAGCAACAGGACTTCAGGCTAGACACACTGTGTTGGCCAAACCATGAAATTCACACAGCTCCTTGCTAAACAGCAGAAAACAAAATATTACAAGAGGAGCAGGGAAAATTCAAGGAGAACAGGTTCTCTGACAAATGTTGGTCCTGATACAAGCTTTGCCTCCACACAACCCTCAGCCTTAGACAGCCAGATGTATCCCCACCAGGAGGGACGAGACAACCACTAACATGGCTCTTCATCTGTGCCGAGTCAAGCCAGTCCCAGCTCTCATATTTCTCATAAGAGGAACGAATTAAAATGATGTGAGACTGGGAAAAGACTCACTCAGTTAAGATGAAGAAATCAGTGCCATTAAACGTCATTAGAATAATATGCCCAAAAAGCTTCATAAAAGGAGATACCATATGATTGAATGCTCTCCAGACCCTCATTTTACACAGACCCAAAACACCAACGAAGAGCCTCTTCTAACAGCCAACTCTCACAATGATCAGAAGGTTTGAGGTTTTGTTTTGTGATGTGTTGTTTGTTTGTTTGTTTGTTTTTTCTGAGGAGCTTTTGGGTTTGCAATTGAAACTACAATTCCTTTAGCTCCTGAGGGGGGAGGAGGAAGAGAATAAAAATCATTTTTCATTAAGCTGGACCAAATGGCATTTTTGCTTGTCAAAAATTTTTGATACAACTCTGACAGATTCGACCAGACATATAAATAAAAGATTTATTTCTTTTACTTCTGCTTTCAGAGCTTAAGAAAAACCTGCTATCAGTCCCATGCCAGTACAAGCTCTCTCCTACAGGTCACACTCCCTGAGGGCTGTCAGCACCATCCCAGCACTGATACCAGGACAGAGGGGTGGTACCTGCCACACCAACCGGTTCATCAAAGTAAAACCCCACCAGCTCACATTATCCCTCTGCAGGCTGCTCTCTCTGAGACCGGATCAGCCTCCCCTGACTCAGCCAGTGAACAGCCAGCTCCAGGGGCAGGGAGGTGAGAAGCATCGATCCCTTCCCTCTCCTGCCACCATCCATATCTGATAGTGGCATCGACTGAGAAGTGCTGGATGTTGTATTTCCTCAGCCACCTGGGCTGTGCACCAGCAGTCATCGAGCCTCCTTCCCCATCCGTCGTGTCAGCAAGGCAGCCACAGACGCTATGACAAGATGCAGAGCGGTGTCGAAGCCCATTTCGAAATCCTTCTATCCTATTCGAGCCAGAGAAGCTTATGTGCATGGATTTATACTGTTTGCCCCAATATTTAGCTACTGAGCTGACTAATCTGTGTGCAAGAAAAACCCCGGTGGCTCAGAGGCTGAGCAATCTACATCATTCATCGTTTAGATTAGCTATTGTCTTAATCCTCTTTAAACTACTGTATAATACATAAGGGAATGGATGTCCTATATGCTCGGAATATGCAGAAAAAACCTAGGCTGAAGCCCAGAAACTTGGACAGAATCTAGAATGACAAATCCTACCACAGAAGAAGCCACAGAAGAAAAAGTAAACTTGCTGCACCCCCTGACAGCTGGTTCAACTTTTTGATCTCTCCACCCTAGCAGCCTTTAATTATTTCCTAGCCAGCTTCCTAAAGCTCCTCTGCCCTCTGCCTTCATCACAACCCTGTTACAAACTGTGGATTCCAACCTGCACCAGCTCATGCAATGTGGTCAAGCTGCTGCCCCGAGGATGCACAGCTCTGCACCCTGGGAGATGGGACATCCCACTGAAGCATCACCCATGGCCATGCTTCTCTCGGAAAGGCAACAGCTCTGCCCAGCCCAGTGCCGAGCTTTGGGCCATGCCTGGTGAACAGGCAGGCTCAGGTCAACGATTAAAGCCTGCTTGGCTCTCCATGATCATACCACACACTGCTGCAGCATCCGTTGGGAAGATGAACAAAACCAAGATTCTTTATGGAAACAAGAAGGAGTTTGGGGGCAGAGGGGGGGGTGTGCAACAAGGCAGTAGCAAATGAGGCTTTAGTTCCCTGTCTGCCAGAGCTGAGGAAGCTAATAAACAGACAGATGAGCTAAATTGTCTTCTGAACCTCTGTATCAGTATTCACATTACAGAGGCTGCTTCCAGCAATTCCAGAGTATTAATAATAAATGCTACATAATTACAGCAGACTTGCTTTGTCCTCTCTTCCTGTTTACTGTCAATGTCTCAGTAACCCTGTGCAGCCCACAGCCAGCTCTCTGCTGGCACCAGCCCCTCCACAGTTGGCACAGCCCTGGCATCACCAATGGGTGTCTCTCCCAGCTCCCTCCTAGGGAGGTGAAGGAAAGATCGAGTCCTGATACCACTTCGAAGTAATCACCTTCTACCTGTCAAAGCCCTGACAATGTTGCTGCAGGGCATGAAGAAGGTGTATTTGGGGACTCAGCAGAACCCCGCCAAGCTGGGATGAGTTCAAACAGCATCTTCAATGCAGAGACTTGCAACAAGTCACCAAGAGCCTCTTGATAGTAAATAGGCCTTTATGGCCTCTCCTGGTTGTAAACTTCTCCAGACTTGCAGCTGGAGCTGCCTTCCCTACACCCTACACAAAAAAAACCTACAGAGGTGTTTTTTGGGGTACCTCTGCTCCAGCCCATGGGGACACTTCCTGCTGCACCCAGGGCTACAGGGCTGCCAGTGATGACAGCCTCCAGGATGCAAACGAGGAGCAGTAACACTGCACACTGCTGGGAGCTGAAAGCCAGCTCTGAAGCAACCCCAGAAGGACATACTTGTGGGAAGACATAGGTGGCGACCCTCAGGTCCCAAGTCTGGCACCCAGGTAAGGAAGAACTAAGTTTTGGGGTAATCAAGTTCCAGACCAAACACCTCCAGCTTGAGCAGCGGCCACAGCCTCACAACCATTCTCTGCAGCACCATGGCCCCTTGGACCAAGCTACTCTTCCCAAATATCCTTCCTCCCAGGCAAGCTGTACCAAAATGCCTGCCCTGTCTGATAATTTCATACACTGATCCAAATGAGACTTAAAGACCCTCTGGCACTTTTCCCCTGAATTTTAGAAGTGTTTCATCCAATGTAACTGCGAACTGAACTCTGGAGCCTGCTTTACTTCTCATGGGACTGTCTCTGTGAGTATTTCTTCCTCAGTTAAAGGCAAAAAGCATCAAAACTCTGGAGAAGGGTCCAGAACTTAATGGTCCAATAGCAGTTTATATCTGACCACAAGTTTAATTTGCACCTTTCAGACTGGCTCTCTCTTTTCCCAGCCTTGCAGGGAGGCTGTCATGGCCCTTAACAGAGCTTCAATAATAGAAGAGAACAAATACCTCAAATGGGATTCCTGTGAGAAGAAACCAATATGCAAAACAAAGTGTGCCTGCCTTCCTGTGCAAATTAACTCAGCTTCTGCCCTGACTCCAGACCTTACCAGACATAAGATCCATTGGACGGCAAATGAATGCCAAGCAACTCAGATGCTAATCTCTCCCTGAACAGAGAAAGCCTCAAATGCTAAGGGAACACTTGGTTCAAACAGCATTGAGAAGCCTTGAAATGGAAAAAAAATCCCAACCCAAATCCAGCTCTATCAGTCACACAGGGAAAGCAAGGTTGGAGTGATATAAGAACATCTGTCCCTCAGACACCGGTGTCTCCCCCTCAACCTGGGACACGCAGAGCATCCCCCAGTGCTGGCATCCTGCCACCGTTCTTCAATGGTTCCCACAGCTGCACATGTCCACTTGGTGTTTTCTGTGCCTCCTTGCCAGGTGAAGCGTAGAAGAATTTTTCTTCCTCTACACAGACATGTTTTTGAATTCTCAGAGACTGAAATAGCAACCAGGAATAAATGCTAAAGAGAAAGAAAGACAGTGCTTCTGTCCGAAGATGAGTAAGGCACTGAGAAAAGTGAGAGGGACAGATGGTGCACGGAGCAAGACAGAAGGCAGGAATCCTCTGGACTGCTTACATGGGACTGTGCATGCCAGAGAAGGATAGAGCAGAATGCAGATTGGGAAAAAAGCTCTTCCTTGCAGGACAGTAGCAGAAGGACTACTTTGAGAGCAACATGGCTAGTAGGCAGCCCCAGAGTGCGAGGAAGGACAAGTTCACCCCCACTGGGTGGCCCTGAACTGATTACATATCTACTGGCTGTCTCTTTCTTCACTCGTTGCCACTTTGGCAGGGCAGCCCCAATTCCTTCACCACAGGGACCTGTGCAAAAGGCACTCATGGGATGGTGCAGCTCAGAAAGCAATAATCCATATGGACAGGGAAGGGAAACCCATGAAGAGTTGCAAGGAGGATGACATATGTCGACCCCAGAAAGGAAGATCCCGAGCTGGATTGGACACACACAGCCTGTGTTGCTGGAGAAGCTCCCACACTCAGAGGGAAGGGATGGCCCTGCCAGCCACTCACAGCATCCGCCAGACACACGGACAGGCTGTCACAGCAGGATGGAAAGTGTGGGAGGACAGCAAAGTGCCTGGATTGATCCCTGCATGGTGATGCCATAAAGCAACATTTGCCCCAGGATTATCAGCCAGTGATCCTAGAAGACAGAAAAGCATTAGTTTTCTGAGGCCTAACACTCATCTCCAGGATAGCCTGCATTCCAAACCCCTGCCAGGGCTGTTTCCCTGCTTTTCAACCATGTCTATTTCCAAACCCACCCCCCAAATCTCAGGATGCTCCTTGGCAGTTGATGATAGCACATTGCAGGCTGTGTAAGCTTCTTGTTTCAGCCCCCGCTGCTAGCCATTTAAAAAAGAGACAGCAAGTTATTAATTACAAGTTAAGCTGCTAATTGATACTAAGCTCTGTTAGCTCTAGGGGAAATAGAGGTAGAGCTGTGCCCCTCACACCATGGTTCACTGACTGCAAGTGTAATATAAGGGGCCTGATCTCCCCAAGAAAGCTGCTGAGGACACAGCTGTATGGTTTCCAGCTCAAGCTGTGCCTGCCAGCCCAGGCGATCTCTTAATACTTCACTTCCTCCATCTGTGATCTGCCTCCAACCACTGTGACAACCAAAGGTTCAAACACCCTCTCCCAGATGACAGTCAGACTCCAGTACAAACCCTGTCAGCACCCATGAGTGCCAGTGATTGCCTCCATCAGACTTGTTCCATAATACAGCAATTAGGGGTGACAGCTCCAGGGCTCCCCCCACAAATAAAGATCTCCTCTCGTGTAGGGAATGAAGTTCCCCTACCACCACATCCCAGTAGCACTTTAAGGTCTGTACAAGAAGTCCCAGTTTTGTTTGGCCCTGTGTAGACTCCTGCATCTTGCAGAGGATGAGGAGATGAAGAATTGCAAGGATCAGTCCACACCAGACAGATAAGATGGAGGCCAGCCAAGATCCTGGAGTTTAAGAAATCCCTCCTGCACAATTTCCTCAGCTCTGCCTTTTGAAAAACTCAGACACACAGTGCAGAATTACCTCCTCTCTTAATAAGTAACAGGTAATAGGCAATAAAACAGTAATACTAACAAATAATCATAACAACACCTTAATAAGAGGCAGTAAAGCTCTGAGTATTGCACCCCTTTGTCCCAACTTCGAAGCAGATGGGAAGCTGATCTCTTGCACAGGGAAGCTCAGCACTTGCCTGCATTGGACAGACCTGCCTTGTTCAGGAGCTCTGCTGGAGCAGGACCAGTTCTGCTGGGTTTGGCCATCCAGCAGCCAATGTCAAGGTTTCCATCCATCCACTCTGGCACTGCCCTTCTCTTCTGGCAGCCCAGTTAAGCCTAACGAATCACATGCAACACAAATCACGAGTAAACGCAGGAAGACTTGGCGACCACAGTGCTGTGCAAGCAGAAGATGAATAAATAAAACTGACTCAAGTTGACAGAAGATGCCAATTCAGTGGTAGACATTCTGAAGTGAGGCATCTGTTTGGGTGACTTTTTTTGCCTCTTAATGAGGGAAACACTCCAGGGATGTTTTATGCTATTTCAACATTTAGGTTATTTAAAAAAAAAAAAAAAAAAGGATATTTCTAGTTACCAGAATGGATTTAGAATCACAGCTATCGAATACTGTAGACTGACCCAGATGTCAACCTAATGCCATGCAGGTGTCTCAGGACCAGCCAGCTCAGGTACAGGGGCTGCTGCAGGTCAGGGCAGAGCATCTCAAAGACTGGGCTTTTCCCATCTCTTATTCCTCTTGCAGTGTTTGACCACTGTCGGGGGGACAAGATACTTCTCAGTACCAGACAAGCAGTCAGATGCCCCAAATTGGGCTTTGGTCTGCTGCCTGTCCCTGTGTGCTTCCAAAAACAACTCCATTTCCAGTCTCTCCCTACCCATCAAGAGGCTCAAAATTGCAATGATGCCCCTCAAACCGTGCTTCATCTTCCCCTCCCCAAGTTGCACACACCTACTACTCCCAGAATCTCCAACATCACTCTTGTCCTCCACAAACCCTCCGAGCTACTCAGCTGACAACTACCAAGGAGTTTTGACATGACTCCCCCAGAAGATGATGGTGGGGAAATGCTGCAAACCAAGGCAAACTGCACAGCTTCCTAAGAGACAAGAAACCCTTCCCAAATCTAGTTGTAGCCATAACCAGTTGTCACAGTTTTTCTTTCAAAAAACAAAGAGCCCTGCTCCATGGTAATGCAAACAGTTGCTGTTCCAACACAGTTCCTCCTGCCCTTTCCCTTCCCTTCCCCGTTCAATTTGAAGTCAATTACCGGAAGGTTAATGGGGCAGAGAGGATGCCAGTCGGCTGGGTAATGATGTCAAAGCACCTGGCATTGCCTGGGCAACAGCTAGGCAGCGGGGATGTAAATGAAGGCACAGGATTGCACTTGGTCCCTCAAAATGAGCTGATGCAATTGAGCGTATCAGCATAAATGAACATGGAAATGACGAGAGAGCACCCAGAGAAACAAGACACTGATGGGGGGGTGGGAGCTGCACCCACTGCAGGAAGATATGGCAACAAGCACCGTGTTCTAGGTGTCAACAGTAACAGCCTCCACAGTGCCCACCTTCCCCCAAGTCTTCACTCAGATGTGCTTCCCATGGTTTAACACTCGGGCTGTGCACACCCGAGACCAAATCATGTTGATCTGCTGAAAGCTTCCCTCATGCAGCTTCTGGCTCCTCTCCAGACAAGCTGTGACAGAAGGAGCAAGAGGGGAGATTGTGTGCGTCAAGAGGCCACATCTTAGAGTGACCTGATAAACATGGAGCCACAGCAGCAAAGACCCAGGGCCGAGAGGTGCACAGGAGCAGAGGTGCTTGAGGGCACTTCATGGCAAGGAGCAGTGACCTGCTCAGCAGGAAGGCTGTTCCAGCAGAGCAAACCAGATTCTCCAAAGCTTGCAGTCCACACATCATCTGCAATTGATATTTTGAAGTTTTCAGGCAGAGGAATGGGAGACTTCATATGGAATGTTTTCTGCCAGTACAACACTTGGCACAACGTGTTTCCATGGATCAGAGCTACAGGGCAGCACATCAGAGCACTACAAGCCTCAGACACCTGCATAAAGCCATTTCCAGCTTTGGTCCACCGTCCAACTGCTATGTCTTCTCTCTAGTCCATGAGCTCCATCAGATCCCCCTCAGCACATTTACTATTTGGAAAACCTTCACCCCAGTGCTATTCAGTGCTTTTCTATCCCTGGCCCTTTAGCCCACTCCATGTGACCACTCTCCCTCTTTCCTCTACCCATTCACACTCCAGCACAGCTGCAGTGATGCAGATGCCTTTGGTCCTCATGAGAAGGCCATCCATCCCCAAATCCCAGTGGCATAGGTGCTTGTGCCCCTCTCAGGCTTTCTGCTCACCCTCCTCAACTCCACAACCCATCCCCAAAATATGCTCCAAGGTAGCAACAGCTCCACCAGCAGCCACAGTGAGGACCCACAGGGGCTCTGCTGCCCCTAGAAAAGCTGCATTAGATGGACAGGGGGAAGCTGACAGCGTTTCTCACACCGGTGACTAGCAGAGCTTGCACAGTTGAGACGCAGCTGTGCAAGTGAGACCCCAGCAACCACCCCCCAGCCCCAGTGATTCTCCACAGGCGTGAAGAGCACTATCAGGGACACAAAGCAGCCGACGCCACAGGGTAGCAGTTGGGTCATGCATCCGTTTACAAGGTCAGCGCCCTGTGCCTCTTTAAAGTACTTCACTTTCGCCGGAGGCAAGTCAAGGTGACTCGGACAGACTGTGCTGCTGCTGCCCCTGTTCCCACTGATGTTTCCTGCTATCCCTGCCCTTGCAAGCCCCTGGGAACTCAGGGCATCCTTCTCTGGTGTCTGGAAACGGACCAGCAAAGCAACAACCTGGGCCATAAATAACACTGGCTGTGGGCAGAAGCAGAGCAGCCGTGGGCTCTGCAGGGACCGGAGCATCCCTGGCCAACCCATATGCAGGCTCTGTGGGACACAGGACTTGCCTCAAGCAAACACCTTCCAAACATCCTCCCTGCCCACCACGGCAGGACTGGGAATGACTGGGCTCACAGCAGTGCCATCCCAATGCCAGGTCTCTCCTTGAGTTGCTTTTAAATGTCAGCAGTAAAACAGCCACACAGAGTGAATTTAATGGAGGAGGGGGAGGAAAAAGGAAAAAAAAACAAAAAACAAAAGAGAGAGAAGAGAAAGACGAAAGGGAGAAGAGACAGCTCTGCTAATAGCGAGTCAGCCAGAAGTCTCAGAATCCATTTGAAATGCGTAGGGCTTAATTTAACTTAATGGTTTTGTCAAACATTGGCACTCTGTTAAAAGCACAGGAGAGCTGGTAATCCAAATGCCAGTGGCTCTGCTTTTGCTAGTCACAAGAAAGCTGCTGTTCCAGTCCCTAGATAGATCCATCTGGTTTCATGCAAGCAGCAAGTATAGCCCTGGCTACTGCAGTCACTCAGAAGGACAGTTCTGTATTTACTTAGCACTGGCAGCAGCTCTGGCTTTGCCCAGAACATAAAAAATAAACATAGCCACTGCATTTCTAAGCTTGTACATGTCTTAAGGCAGCTCCAGGCTTCTCCTGAAAACACAGCTCAGTCAGGACAAGAGAGATTTGCAACTTTCCCTCGGGAAGACAAAATGAAATCTTTCACCTATGTGGACTTTGGAAAGAAGTTGGAAAGAAGTTTGAAAGAAGGTGACAGAATAGCAAACTCTTTGCTCACAGGCAGGGAGAGAAAACACGAGCTGCAAGCTGGCTCCCCATCCAGCCCTGCTCTCCCTCCTCTCTCCAGCAGCACTAGGTCAAGGGCCCCCAGCGATGGAATGGAGCTCAACCCCAGGGCAGCACTAGTTCTGCTGCTGTCAAACCTTCTTCTAGAGGCAGAAGTAAGAATTCCAACCTGCCATTTAGGATGATTCTCCTTCTGCAGACTGAGCCCATCTTTACACACAGCAGAGTACAAGCAGAGGGTGTTTAAGCCTTCTTGCCTGATGCCGTATTCTGGCAGTAGATTGGGAATTTGGGACATCTCATTTTGGTTTTGTCCCCCTCCGAGGGCACCAGCAGATGACTTGCAGGACCAGCTACTGTGTGATTCAAGCCACTGAGATACAGGCACACTGGGGACAGGGACCAGGCCACTCTCCCCTTTGCAGTGACAACAGTCCAGTAAGGTCAAGCTTGCCTACAGAGTCTTGGGTGGAGGCTAAAACATCACTTTTAACCTTTCAACCATCTGCAGGACATCACTCACTGATTTGTTCTCTGTGCCCACATCCTCCCAGGCAGCAGCTGCCACCACAAACCAGTGAGACGAGAGATGTTGGGAGCACAGCTCTGCCCACCTCCCCAAGCCCCTGTGATTCAATCAGCAGATCCCAGAAACCTTCCCTTCCCTAAGGCAGTCTCCACTTCCCAGCACATTTCTCAACTCAACTCTCCTCTGGCTTATTGCAGAGAACCCTCATTGCCATGTGTTGCAGGCAGAGGGTTTGTTTAAGGAGCCAGCACTAAAGGAAGCACTGCTGCCAACCTCGAAAGCAAAGGGCTACAGGGGGAAGCAAGCCCTAAGCTCCAGGGCCATGGGCACATTCCCTGCTCCACACAGTGCAGGTGGGAAAGGAGCTACAGGAAAACTCGGGGGGGGCAGCGGAGCCTTTTGAGCTTCTGCATCGCCTTAAACCTCCCCCTCCATCCCAGGACCTGGATTTCTGTTTGATTTAAGACACAAATGGTATCGAGTTTAAAGGTCTCAGCCTGGCCCTTGACTCCTTGGTGGGAGTCTTTCCACATCACAAAACCACCAGACAATTCAGCCTGATTGACAGCCTTTCAGGCAGAGGGGCCCGGGGCTGAGGGAGGGGAGGGGGCCTTGGGTCAGGGCTAAGGGGGGGCAGCCAGAGCAGTGCAAAGGGCTGGGAGAGCAGGGGATGGCTGCAAGGTGGGGGGAATGCTCAAGGTTTGTGCTTCCACAGGAAAAAGATTTTTGGGAAAGGATGAGAGGCTAAAGCATCCTTGGGGGATTTAATTCCACTTAATACAGGCAAAATCCAAACTGCAGATAGCACAGGCAAGGGCAAAAAAGAGATTTGGTTTAATGCACTTTTTCCTGAGGTAAATGGATAGCAGCATACAGCAGAGAAAGCAGGAAGCTGAGGTCAAGGCAGAAGGAGGACCCCAGGCTCAGAGAGAGGAGAGGAGTCAGTGACAGGCAAGAGCCAGGACAGATCAGAGATGGGGAAAAAAGTGACCAAAGCCAGAGTTCAGTGTCTCTGGGCTTGGACACTGAGGCTACAACAAAGGCTGAGATGGCAGCATGGAATCACACACATGTGGACATGTGCACCCTGTGCCTTATTCTGCCTTGGGCCTCATCCTGCTCTCCAGCTCCACCAAAACCCAGCCCAGTGGAGGGACTTGACCAAGTTACCCCTGCGGCAACAGGCAGGACCCCAGAACAGCCAGTAGCAAAGATCAACTGCTTCCTCACCTCCTCCACCCTCCTACTCTTCACATCCCATCTTAGGAGAGCTGGGCACTCTGCTCAGCTCCCTCCAACACGGCTTTTCCCCCTGTTCCAGGGCTGATGCCATCAACCTTCATGGGTCTGCAGAGCCCATTCCCCTGCTGTACGTGGTGATTCCATTTCCAAGCCCACTCACATTGCTAATTTTGGGAGGAGGTTCTCTTGAAACCATTCTCACCTTGCAGTCTGGGTCAAACCCATGTTTGCCAGTCCCTCTTCTCAAGAGGATACAATGCACTTCTGTGACGAGAGTCATCATCACTTGGGGAGACCAAGCAAGGGAATGTAAGAAGACCACAGATACTTGTCACGCTATCTTATTTATTCCCCCTTTTGCACACAGGAAACCCTTTCTCCTACCTTTTTTTTTTTCCTCTAAATAAAAGAGAAAAATTTTAAGCTGGTGCTTTAAAGCACAGCAACCGCCAGCCCATCTCCATGGCTTGCCAAGAGAGCAATTCATCCTCTGCCTCTATTCTGCAGTAGGTAAAGCCCCCCCCTCTCGCTTTTGTTCATCTCCCCGCTCTTTTGTCTGACCCTGAAAGCGTTGATCACTCCTGCATGAGGAATGTGAAACTGATGTGATGTGATAGGAACAATGCTCCAGCCCCGCTCCTTGCAGCCACATCAAAGTCCCCATTTGCATGGCTTCCCCTTGCCTGCCTGTCCCCCTCTGCCCCCGGCCGTGCTCTGGCTGCTTCAGCGCCTTCATTGTCCTCCCAGCTTCAAGAAGCAGCCTTGGCCTCCTGCTAAAAGGCACTCGATGTGCTCCTCATGCCTGCCTTTGCATCCTTTTGCCTATGGGAGATGGGATCCATGGGCAGCATCTGGCTGGCAAGAGATGTGGCACCAACCCAGGCTAGGATGCACAAAAACGCTCTCTCTGTTAATCCTGCTGCCCATTCTGGTACCCATTCCCCAATGGATGTTTCTCCCTGCAGCACTGCCAGGTTGGGGTGGGGGGTCTAAGCAAAGGGATGGAGAGGTGAGGAAGAGCTGATAAATCAGGAGGTGTGGGGCAGTGTGGCCCAGCCCCGCTAGAGGAAAATGGGGAAGTGCATTAGCATAAAGATTGGGACATTTCTAAGCCAATGAAGGGCATAGGGGTAGTTCACAATGAAAATGCCCTGCTCTTGTAGTATCTGGGGGAGGTAGAACCCGGCCTGTCCTTCGGGTGTAGGGGGAGAGGCAAGGAGCCAGACACTCAGTAAGGACACGACCTGACAAGTGGGCACTACCACATCTGTAGCACTGCCAGCCCATGCAACACCCTCCAGCGCTGGCAGCTGCATGGAGCTCAGTGGATGCTGCAAATGCCACTGGAGCAGCTGTATACAGCTCTGGGTCCAGGCAGCCGAGCCTGAGAATGCTGTCACCAGGTAAAAACCCTGCTGCTGCCTTGCAATGAACAGCTACAACCCAAAGCTAAGCAACACCCTTCCCAGAGCATGCTGCCCAAGAAGCTTCTCCAGACCTCATCAGGTCGAAGGCTTTAAACCAGCACCAGCAAAGGAGCCTGTTGAGAGAAAACAAACCCTCCAGGAAGACAGAGAGCCTCTCCCCAGTCTCACAGCAGCTGTGGCCACATAGCAAGCCTGTGTTGATACGACAGCAGCTGGAAAGTGATCGCTTTCCAGCTCCCTGAGGCTCCATCTGCCTCTAAGTCCCCTGGGAGCCCAAGGCAAGCAAGCTCCCTTTCCCTTCAGAGGGCATCCAGGTGCCTGCTGGCAGGCGGGGAGATGCAAGCAGCACCTTGGCAGGGATGGGAAAATCCAGGTACTGGCCATGCCAGCTGTGGAGTGAGCAGGAGGCTGGCATGGGACGGGACTAGAGGAGAGCAGTAGTGGGACCACACAGAACCACAGAGCACCACTCAGTGTTGGAAACAGGAGGGACACTGATGCTTCTGCAAAATTGAGGTGCTGCTGATACACCTCACAAGCTGAAGGATTTAATTTTTGGCAAAGAGGCAATAAACTTACCTAACCCTTGCCACTAGAGCCCAGTAAGATTGATTTCCCCCATCCCCCTTATCCTGGAGTATTGGACTTCCTTTCGACCTCAGCTCCAACCGTGATGCTGAGCTGGTCTGTGTCACTAACCAACACTCAGAGACGGGAAGACACTTCCAGGTCGAGCCATTTCCAACACAGCATGCAAGACCCAGGTGACCAAGGCTCTGAGCCCAAGCACATTTCCACTTGCACCTCATACAGAAGATCAGTGATGAAGAGGGACTCCAGGTGTTGTGACTTCAAATGCACAGAAATCCTAAACCAACTGTCCAAGAGCCATTTCTGAATTATCAGCTCAGAGATCAAAATGCACACATGGGTTACATGTATTATGTACTGCCCTAATGTTAAACAGGCACTTCTCAAACACTTTGCAGGCCACCTGTACCCAAGCAGCCTCCCAAATCTCAAGATCCCCTACCTCTCCCTTCAGTTTTTACCTGGTTTTGTTTATTCTTTTATAAGCTTATAAATTATAAGCCTTATAATGTGCTTATTATTTGCCCCCTATTCAAGCTCCTCTGCTCTTCATCTCTAGCTGGAGCTCAGCAACCTGCCAAGGGACACAGCACTGGCAACTATTCCTGATTTATACTGATGGAGAATATAACTTCCCTTTGCTAAAGTAAATAGAGTCACTACCAAGAGGCAGAGCACAATATTTTTTATTAATGAGCATATTTCTGCCTTAGTGCTCACTGGGGAGGCAAGACACTCAATGTGGAAGAACTAAGACCACCTTTGTAACATTTTGGGCCCGATTTGCTACACAAAGAGCCCGCTGTTGTGCATTACACCTGGACAACGTCACTCCTGGTTAGGAAAAAAAGAGTCTCTGCTAGAGGAATATGGTGGGATGTGATTAAGGAGCGTTATTTCATTCTGGCATTCAGCCTTATCCCTGCCAAGGTGGTTTACCTTAGGATGACACCAGAAAGGCTGTTTTGCTGTCCTCACACACTAACCAGAGCACCCAGTAGTTCTGAGGTTCCTTCATCAGGCTGGGGGGAGTACAGCAAACACAACTGTGCTGCCCACCACCCTGCTGGACTCCCACCTGGCTACCCCCAGCAGATGAAGCTCAGAGTCCTCTGTGTCCCCAGGAGGAACAGAGGTCCCTGTGGTGGGCTGACCTTGGCTGGATGCCAGGTGCCCACCAAAGTCACTCTCTCACTCCCCTGTCAGCTGGACAGGGAGGGTAGAAAATACAGCAAAAGCTCATCGGTCAGGATAAGGGCAGGTAGAGATCCCCCACCAATTACCGTCAGGGGCAAAACACACTCAATTTGGGGAAATTAATTTATTATCAATCAAATCAGAGCAGGGTAATGAGAAATAAAACCAAATCTTAAAACATCTTTCAACCACCC
>JAWWLV010000100.1:63299002-63316945 GCA_035041135.1 Platyrinchus mystaceus
GCTCCTTCCTCCTCAGAAACTTGACTCCTTGCACTCTTCCCCTGCTTGAGCACAGATTCCCTACCACAGGAATCAGTCCTCTACAAACTTCTCCAATGTGAGTCCTCATGGGCTGCAGTTGTTCACAAACTTGTCCAGTGTGGGCCCCTTCCACAGGTCAGTCCTTCGGGAACAGATTGGTCCAGTGTGGATCTCTTCCGCAGGGTACTATCCTTCAGGAAGAGGCTGCTCCAGCATGGGTCCCTCAAGGGGGTCACAAGTCCTGTCAGCAAACCTGCTCCAGCACAGGCTCCTCTCTCCAGGTGCCTCAGGTCCTGCCAGCACAGGCTTCCCATGGGGTCAAGACTCCTTGTGGGCATCCACCTGCTATGGCATGAGGCCTTCCACAAAATGCAGGTGGATCTCTGCTTCAGGGTGGACCTCCATGGGCTGCAGGGGCACAGCTGCCTCACCATGGTCTGCACCACAGGCTGCAGGGGAATCTCTGCCCAAGCCCCTGGAGCACCTCCTCTGTCTGGGTCTTCACTGACTTGGAGTCTCCAGAGATGTTACTTTCACACACCCTCGCTTGTCTCTTCTCTGGCTGCAACTGATGCTGACCACATGGGCTGCTGCTTTCCAGGACACTGTATCCAGAGGAAGCCCCCTCCAGTTGCCTTACACAAGCATGGCATTTTGCTGGAGCCAAACGGCACCACTTGATCAGAGGCCAAGCAGGCACCCCCAACCCTCCCAGCTCATACAGAGCTAAAATGATGCAAGACAGTTAAACAAAGCCATCCAGCTCACTACATCCAGTTGCCATCGGAGGCATGCCACAGGTGAAGAAACCTTGATACAGCTGGACAGATGTTGTTTCAGGGCTTCTTAATCCTCTGTCCCTAATTCATTCCTGGTTTCTGCAAGACACACTTAATTCTTGACCAGCCACCACACATGCATGTTTCTTTGCTTTCAATCGGCCAGCAAAATCCATTTACCCTGCCTGTCTCATCCGGTTTCCATCAAGCCTGCTTCAGTGAAATAAGCAAGCTTACTGTAACACCCTCTTTTGTAAGAGCAAGGCGAAAATGACAGTCTTTCTGATGCCTGACTATTTCCCTTCACAGGAGCTAAACATTGCTTGTTTTCCATTGTGAACTGTTCTGACTTCTTAAAATGCATGAAAGCACCAAGGGAGTCAATTCAAGTGGGAAAGAAGTTTCTGAAAGAGAATATTTATTTACCTTGCAGTTTCCTGTGGAGAAGTTTAAGCTGGTAATTTAGGCTGGATGCGGTGGTCTCCAGGTGAATATGAGAGGGATGAGATGTAATTCAACATCTGCCTTGTCCAACACCAGCCATGAGCAGCCAGAGATTAAGCTGTTGATTTAAGATTCTTGGTTGCAAAACCCCATTTGGTGGGTCTGTGGGAGGCAAGGCAAAAGCTCCCCTAGCTTGCACACCCCAGGTGGTATTTAGGCTTTCGGTACCAGAGCCACAAGTCACCTTTGGTTCTTGCAGAACAGAGTCCCAGTCCTCTGCAGTACGTGATTTTCCCCTCAAGGCATGTCCTAAGGGCTTCTCAGACTAAGTTTGAGGCAGGACAGAGGAAACAGAAAACCCAGACCTGTTCCTTCCACACCCCGTACTCCTTCCTTTTTGCTTTTCTGGTGCCACGCACCCATGGCAAAGCAGCTACAAGACATCAACATTATTGGCCCTGTGCTCAATGCTGCCAAAGAAGCAGCAGATGAGTCAGAGTGACCCTTTCAGCCAAAACCAGCTGGAGAATCAGGTCAAGCTGGTATCTACAAGCACCTGGAAAACCCACACTATTAAGTTCTGCCCAGAAGTAGACACCAGCAGCCTCAGAGCAGAGGGACAGTCCCCCGGGATGTACACCAAGGAAAGAGACCACCAGAGAGCTCTCCTCCCATCCCCATCCCTGCCTGAGCAGGACAATTGCACATCTGGAGCCAGGCAGCTGATGGGAACCCAGCACGGTGCACACCAAGCTCTGCAGAAGGAAACCTGGCTCCTGTACTCCATTTGCAAAATGCTTGAAGCTTGATGCTTTCAACACAGGAAACATCCAAAGTCCTTACACTTTAGGGTTTAATTCCCTCCTCCCCCTCCCTGCAGTAGCCTGGAGTTTTCATTTCTCATCCTCTCTTGTATTAGTTTCCTCACACTCTTTTCACATGCTTGCCTTTTTTTCTTTTTTTGGCGGCTCCTCAAGTTTCATTCTCTTTTCCAAGTTACACGAGATGAATTTAAGACTTCTGCCACTCCTCCCTGCTCATTAGCAGACATAAATTAAAAGCAGAATTAAAGAGATTACTTGCAATGCCACTTGAGACACCTTGAAGCCTCTTATTGCTTTGCCATGTACTGTGAATTCTGACCCACCAAGGGACTTTACATTTGGACCTTGCCAAGTGTTTATCTACATCCTGTTAGATAGGTTTGGGGGAAGCTCTCTCATCCTTCTCAGAAATAAGATAAGATTAAGAATTTGCTGGAAGCTTTCCATTCCTGCATCAAGTTTGTTGCAAAAAAGTTACCACCTGCCAGGGTCTTTTGACCCTGAAGTGTAGATACGACCCACTTGCAGGAAAAAACATGCAAAAATTGATTGATTTTTTTTTTTTTGGTCTTTATTTGTTTCACGGAATTTGGGTAGGATGTTACCAGACCTGTACTGGAAACAGCTACCACCTGCAGGGCACTGGTCAGCTACAGCCTCCCACAGAGACCATGGCTACAGTGAGCCAAGGAAAATCATTGCACACCAGACTGCTTCCAGGACCAAGAGCATCCTGTTGATTTCCACATTTCCAGGAGACAAACAACTGAGGGCCTGCAGATTTTTACTGCTATACTCAGCTGCACCCATCCCCTCCCCGCTGCGATCCTATGTGTCAGGGAAGAGGGTAAGAGAGATGCCAGTTGCTCCATGTTCATGACCTGATGTGCTGACATTAGCACCCAAAGGTTGGGGAGGTTCTCTGAGTGCAAAGTTATTTCAGAAGTTTCATATGATGCTCACGGGTGCAGCTCCTGCTGTTAAAAGCTCAGTCGGTGGAAACCTGCGAGCAGAGGGCTTGCAGAGCCCTGCCTGTCCCACAGCACCACTCACACCCCTGACAGTCACGTACAGACCCACGCAAGGTGTGAAACTGAGCTCAAGTGCCTCAGGGATGAAGGACTTGGGGCAAAGCACCCAACCACCTGTGGGAAAAGAGCAGCAAGAAGGACTGAGCATGTGTCACAAGATACTCTACCCCAGCTGGTCACCGGAAAGGAGCTGGGAGTGATGAGGTCAGAGCACAAAGCCAACAGCTCAACAACTGTCAGCTCAGAGCACCAAAGCACAGCAAGAGCACAGGAGCCATCACCACTACGTAATACACCACATGCCTTAATCTCTCCCTGGGGAGAGAACCTCTTCCAGCCCAGACTGTTTGTGTACTCAGCTAATTTTGTTGCCTGACTTTCCACCTACTTGCTCAGCAGAAAACCGATCCTCCCAAGTAATCATCACTATTTCATCCCTGCCCTTAGACCCAAGGCCGTGGCATAAGCAAAACCCTGCTACACTGCATCAGCTGCAAACCCAGTGTCACAAGGGCAACTGGCTCCCCTTGCCGTGTCCCCTTTGCTGAAGCTCCTCTCCCAGTCTGAGCACCATGAATGCCAGCACAATCAAATACTGCAACCCACTTGTTAACCTAAACGAGCCTCATATATCCTAAAATGTAGTTCCAAATCTCCTCAGTGGCTCCTACACACAAGTTAGGCTGTTCAAGCTCAATAGTATAATTAAGGGAAAAAAATACCCTGCATACACCAGGGAGCATTGTGAACAGCATGAGCTTAGTATTAGCCCTTGCTAGAGCACAGTGAGACTATTCCTGGCTGCTTCCTTCAGTGATGGTGTCCATACTTGTTAAAAAAAAAAAAAAAAAAAAAAAAAAGAAAAAAAAAAAGGTTGTGGAAGTGGAACAGCTTCCAAAAAGAATTAGGAGAATGAGTTGGGAACTGGAAAGCCTGCTGTGCAGACACAGGCTTGAGTGCTCAATTGGTTCAACTAAGCCAAGAGACAATCAGAAGAGGATTTAATTACCCCCTGCAAAAGTACCAGTGCAGGGAGAAGATTCTTCTGGCAGTGGGAACCCTGCTCTGGGGCTGCCCAGATTCCACACAGTGAAGGCAAAGGAGACTACTCAGCTTGTGGGTCACTGTAAGAGGCCAAACAAACTAGCCTGGGCTGGCAAGTATTATGCCCAGGTCTCAGCTCCAATTGCAAGCCACCCCAACCCTTATCCCCAGGCTGTAACAGAGAAGGGCAGATGAGTATTGGAGAAGCCCTGGTCCCCTTCCCTGGACCAGCCACAAAGATGAACCAGAAGCCAAGCTGCATTGCAACACCAGGGGCATCTACTGACAGCCCACGCTGAGATGTCCCTCGTTTATCTCTTCATTTCATGAACCTTCCTTTATCTCTTCATTTCCAAGAGACTTGCCAAAGGAGAAGCCCATGTTCTCACTAAAGAAAGTCAGGCCTACAGTCATTTGGAAAAAGAGAAGGCTGATTATTTTGTTTTGAAAATACAGGTCAGCTATCCTCACTGAATCGGGGGAGGATCAATTAGGACAGACCAGCAAACTTAAGAGGTCAGAACAAGCATCCCATGTGTTTCTCCATCGCTTTGAAGTCTCACTGTTCTTCCATTCCTGCTTCCATATTGAAACCAATTTCATCAGGGAAGCTCTGCATCAAACAGTGCTCTAAAACTCAGGTGCAACACCAAAGCCTGCCTTCACTCCTCCCTCCAATTACAGTGCTCATTTCACCTGACTAATAAATGGCACAGATCAGCCACTGCCAGGCTGGGGCTGCAATCCTGTTGAAGAGCTGCATCCTGGACCCAAATTTGCTCATGGTAGAGCAAAGATATTACACTTCTTCATGTGGGAACAGGAACAACTCACTGAGAACCCGTCTTTTCCCCGAGGCATCCTCTGCACTGTCAACACCCCTGGCACCAGACTACTTTTTCTTTTTAAAACAAAGGGACACATGGGCTTGTGCACAGGCCAGGACATCAAAGGCCTGGGGTCATTTGCACAGGCCAAGTTTCTTCATAGAGCTTATGGAAGAGTGGATTTAACTAGGCAGTCCTGGAGCAGCAGAGGCAGAGTTCAATTCCATTTTATTGTCTAGTGTGGTTTCTGTCCTGCCCTCCTTCAGGTTGCCTCCTCACCTTGGCAAAAGTACCTCACTGGTCAGTCTAACAAAGAGATGACTTGGAAAAAGGAGGAAGTGTTTCTTCCTTTTTCAGTCATTTTCTTAAGCTTTGGGGGCCTTCTCTTGCCATTGCACATGGAGCTCTTTGCTGCTAAGCTTTGCCTGCTTCTACTCTGTCGCCATGGCTGGTTGGAGCCTCCCAGGAGGTGACTAGATAGACACATGGGACTAAGCTCACTCAGTGTCTCATCCCTGGCATCTCATAGCTCCTCCCCACTAGAGGATTTTCAAAAAGGTGTTCAGCAAACACATTTCACCAGCTCACTGCAGAAAGGCTCTTTGCTCAGCAGCAAGGCATTAGTATACATGCAGGGGAAAAGTAGATAAGCAAGACAACTTACAAGAAATTTGCTTCAGTAGTATATTCAAGGTCCCTTTTTCCAAAACAGCCATGAAGATCCAGAAGGGATGCTGTGCACAGGCCTTGTACTAAAACCAGACTGCTTTTCTTTTACAGCATTACTCTCAATCAGGGAAGCAGCAGAGATCTAGCCAACCTGCAAACAGGGTAACTGGGGACTAACCCCCACAATGATGTTTTCCTCTGAGGGATGGTGGGATGCGCAGATCTGGAACCATGAGCCACCTCCAAGTCAGCTCTTGCAGCTGCTGTGACAAATGTGGGGACAGATGGGGAAAGAATGATGGGAAGCAGCAGTGACATGCTGCAGAAACACGCCACTTTCCTTTCAAACAGCCTTGCTGTGTGCTGAGTCAGGCTTCCATTTGCTTCATATTAACCCTTACCCAGAAACTATCTCCTACTCACTCAAGCCTCATCTCCCTCCTCTCTTCAGCCTTTCTTGCTCCTCTTCTTCCTCTCCGTTCCCATCAGGGTCAGGGAACTCTGTGGTTCAGCATCTTCCATTTGCGATTTATGTGGTTTATACCATCTCCAGCCTGGTAAACTGTAAGATACTGGAGAGGATCCAGGACTGCAGGAAGCATGTCTGTCTCGGCAGAGACAAGAAACAGAGGAAGAAAGTAGATGGGAACTAGATGGGCTCTTCCTTCACCTGGCACCCCAACTGCTCTTTCCCAAGCCGTGCGATTTATTTCTCTCTGGACCATCTCTGCAGGAACCAGGTCTATTACGGAAATTAAAGTGTGCTGTTGCCAGCAGATGGCAAGATCAAACCCTCGGCATGCCTGTCCCCTCCAAGCAGAGATGGCAGACACCACAGGGCTCACAGCCAAGCACATCAGAGCAGGTGCCAAGAGAAGCTCCTACACTGCTCCCTGAAGGGCCACCACCTTTGGAGTCTGCTGGCCAGTGGCACAGCTCAGCAGGCCAGCCGGGTGACAGTCTGAAGCTGGATTCTGGCACAGCCAGCCTTCCAGGAGCAACTGAGAGTCAACACGGGCCTGCCATGACATTGCATGCAATGCACAGCATAAGCACTTCCAAGGTGTTAGACACGAGGATGCTTCAACAGTGAGATTGAGTTTGGGGTGGCGGGAGGTGAAAATCATTTCTCTTTTCTCCACAGCTTGTTTCCCTACTAGAGAAACATCCCTAATAAGAATATGCCTAAATCAAGGAAAAATTCACCTCACAAATTACTACCACAGGGAGCTGGTGGCTGCAGGTACCACTAAAAAGTGTGACCAACCAGGAGATCCTTCCCTGAAAGCAAGGCTTCAGCATTACACTCATACATACGCAGAGGAACCCTAGAAGAGGCAGCTTGACGCTTCCCTGATTGCAAACATGAGAAGGTCATTATCATTCCCCAGAAAAATCTTTTTCACTCATGTATTCCCAAATGATAACACAAGAGCATTCAATCCCAAAGGCGTTTGTGCTCCAAGCTGGTGACAGCTCTGGAGACAGAACAGAAATAAATCCCTGCAGAAGCAAATTAGAATGGCTTGGAGCTAGCAAGGCAGGCACAAACTTCTCCTGAGCAAGATGAGCTCAGTCAGGTGTTACTGACTGAAGAATGAAGAGAGAAATGCAACCCACGCCAGGAAGAGAGGATTTCCAGGTGCCCCTTCCTAGCCTCCTACAGCAGCACATTGCTCCCCAGACCAGCACTCCTCAACCTCTGCCCTGAAGGCACCTCTGAGCAGCCCAAGCACCACTGCAAAGGCAAAACCTCACACCCATACAGCAGCACTTGCACACACAAGCAGCTATATAAGAAGGAGAGCAGGTTTGTGAGCAGGGAGATGTTGGAATATATCACAAAACAGCTCATGGATTTTTGTCAGAAGAGACCAGGTGGCCCTTAAAAGACAAGGAATGCAGTCCTGAAGGCTCAGAAATTTGTGGTCACAGCCAAGGGGTCTTCAAAACTCCCACTGTTTCCCTGATGGATTAGGGATGCAGGTGATGTACATGGACCCTGGCCCTAAGAGCAGGATAAGGTGTCCTTGTGCACTGGAGTACCAAAACAGGAGCTTGTACTACCTGAGGTTCTGCTGGCCTAAGCTCTTCTATAGGCAAAGGTCAGATGAGAAACAACCAGCTCTGCGGGGGGAAAAAAAAAAAAAACAACCAGCCAATTTTTTGTAAATTAATTTCCCGCAAACAGACTTTTTGCTGGTACTTCTCATCACTTAAGACAAAAGGGTTGAAGTTATCATCTGGACAGTCAG
The DNA here is from genome assembly GCA_035041135.1 of Platyrinchus mystaceus. Taxonomy (NCBI): domain Eukaryota; kingdom Metazoa; phylum Chordata; class Aves; order Passeriformes; family Tyrannidae; genus Platyrinchus; species Platyrinchus mystaceus. The sequence continues at coordinate 63,306,897 of JAWWLV010000100.1, forward strand.
AGCACTGCCATGCCAACAATCAGCCTAATCCTTCTGATTAGAAGAGGATTTGGAAACAAACAGGAGGGGAGATTTCCTTCCTTCCTTCCGCAGCATTTCAAACAAACCCGCTTCATGCTGTGCCACGAGGTAACCTTTTAGCAGGCTGTCCTCAGCCCAGCCTAGACGCAACAGGGCACTGAGCACTGTATCTAGGGCCAGAGACCTAATTCTTAAGTGTCTCTGAACATGTCCTGTTAAAAGGATCACAGCAATCCCCACACCACAGCAATATCTTCCTGCAATCACCAGGAGAGCCCGGGGTGACACAACCTTTGGCTGGATCTGAGCCCTGAACTCCCAGTGCCCTTTCTGACCTTCTGTACTCTGTTCCCTGCATTCCCATGATACTCTCGCCCCAGGGCACAAGGAACCTGCCAGGATTGCTGATCAGCTGCATGATCCGCTTAAGAGGAGAAGAGCAAAGCACACCAAGGAGCTCCTTTGCAGCCTGTGCCATTTCTGTCCTACGCTCCTTAGTTCTCAGGGAAGCACCAAGGTCAGTCATGTGGACTGCAGGTAGCACTGGGTGGGCTTAGTCATGCCTGTCTCCCAGGACTTGGAAGATGCTGGAGAAACATGGCAGCTCTGTATCCAAATGCAGATCTGAATCCCCAATTCAAATGCGGGGAACAACAGAAGGGAAAGCAAAAGTGCCCTTTGGCAGGCCCCTTTCTCCCAGACTAGATCACTCCTGCCAGCAGATTAAGGGAGGGGGCAGAGTGGTGCTGTCCATCAGCTTCTGACAGCACAGAAACTTCATCTTCTGCCAGCTGGAACATCTGGGCAGCTCTGCATAAGCTTCTTGGGTGCTCTGGACCATCCCCAAGTGATAGTTCATCCTCATTCTCCAATCCTTGCCAGCCTTCTGACCATCCACTCCCTAAATAGCTTGGATCATTTCAAAGGGAGGGTACAGTGAACAAGAGCATAAAAAATAAATTTTCCCCTCTCTCTCACCTGCCTGTGCTGAATCTCTTGGTCTGAAACTGTGGGTCAAACATCCTCCTTCAGTTCAAGGCAAACGGAGTGCTGTGATTTTTAAGTGACCATCAGTGACCCAGAGCTGCAGCATGGAGAGAGTGGATGCAGACCTGCATCTTAAGTAGATTAGATTTTGTATTACACTTTCATAGACACAGCAGAGAAATCCCCTAAACACTTCACAGCCAGATGTAATACCAAGATGGAAGGCTTAATGCCATGCAAGGAACATGCTTTCCACTGGCTGCAGTCTGGCTGCTCAGACCCTGCCTCACCCTGGGGAGCATGAGCTAGCAGGTACTTTAATTTTAACTAAAGAAAGAGGTAAAATCACTCAGCTTTTGGTTAACCAAAAGCATGTAGGCACACTGCTATCAGGGCTACAACCCAACACATCTGCAGGCTAGCTCCTGGTGAGGGTTATTCTAGCCCAAAAGCACCAAACCAGCCTGCCATGATCTACACAGGGAGCAAGAGACTGCAGACAGCTTTCTGCCTCAGTGGTACAGGCCTAGAGCAGCTGGGGAGCAAGACCAAAGCACTCCCATCTGCCTGAGCATCACTCCCAGCAAAGCACAGTAGGCAGCACCCAGCATCTTTCCTGCTGGTGTTTCCCCTTTGGATACAAGGCAGCTCATCACTGCTCCAGCCAAGATCCATGCTCTGCAGCTCAAGGGCAAGCAGATGGTGGACAGCCACACTTGCAGCAGGAGCAGCGCAGGAAGCTTGCAAATCAGACTACAAATGCAATACACCCACACTACCCCAGCTGGCAAGCCCTTCGTATTTGCATAAGCAGACTCATTGCCTCCCAGGACCTTCACACTGCCTTCAGTTTACAGTGTATGTCACAGAACCATAGTTCCCATCAGGGCAGCTTGCAAGAAGAGAAGGGTGTGATAGGTGCCCCTGGTGTAGGTGTCAGATTAACACAATGCAACAGTAATTAACACACCAATGGATTAACCCTGGATGATCCTTCTAGTGATCATAACCTCACTTCATCCCCAGCACAGCTTCTTGCCACACCAAAGTCACTCCAATCCCTTCAAAAGGGGACTGCCAAAGGCTCATCAGAAATGATACTGCCAGTTTTCACATATTCTTTTTGATTTTAAAGTTGCATAGAGAAATTTAATTTTCAGGCCGAGATGTTGACATTTTACTTGCCCAGTGTGAGTGTCCTCAGTTGCTTTATTGAAAAGCTGTAGCTGAACAAATCACCAGGAACAGAACGGGCCAGGAAAAACCCCTGTGAGACGAAGCTGGGTTGTGCTTGATCTTACAGTTGCCACACAGCAGTGCTGAAGATGTACAACCAGATGACTGTGGTACAGCACGAAACCTGTACCTGGAGACACTTGACAAGGTATGTCTAGGCAGAGAAGGGATGCAGCATGAACCTGGGGTGCACAGCATCACCAGAAGTCCTCACAGCACAGACCCTTGCTGGAGGAGCTGCAGGAGCACAAGCAAAGACTTTGCACTGGTGAAGTGTGAGGGATGCCTTTCCTCACTCAGCCCCTGACAGCACCTGAGCCCCCATAGCAGGAGGGAGAAAAAGCCAGCAGGTCCTCAGCTCTTCACAAGAGTGGGTGGGTGGTGAGGGGGTGCTGTGGGCTATGAAGACTTGTTTTTCTGAATCTATGCACTTGGACAAATTCACAGCAGAGAGAAAAAAAATAAAGGTCTCTTTACTTTTGAGCCATAAAACCTGTCAAAGGCTGGAGCTACACAGTGCATGCTCACCGTGTTGTTATGCTTTTCCTTGCATGTCCACTAGCAGGGACAGAACCCTGGATGATGTGGGGCTGCTAATCAAGCCATTCTCAGCGAAAAAGCCAGCCTGAAGCATGCAGCAGGAAAGCAGTGGGGCAGATATTTTGATTCACATTTGCAAGGGCTTTTGACAGGAGCAAAGAAAGAACATTTTAAGCATTCCTTTCAGCCAGCATGCATCCCGGCCCATGAGACCCCTCCTAGGGCAAGGCACAAGAACAATCTCTTTCAGATCAAGGGCTCCTTTGTTACCCTGCTGCAAGCCATTTGACCTTCAGAGTCAGAAGGAAGCTCATATCACAAGTGGTCTGATGGGCCCAGCTTGGGAGCGAGCCCTGGCACTTGAGAAGGACCACAGCCCCGCTGCCAACCCCAGCATCTCAGCAGGGAGATAAACAGACCCCACGCCTGAGCACTCAGCTCTGGAAACACTTGTTTCAGCTCAGCACATTTCCTCGGACAGCCAGATACAGAAGGTCACTCAGGCCAGCTTTTCCATGTACAAGAATATCCTTGCCAAGAAAGAACAGACTCAGGCCAAGCTATGCCACGGGTGTCCAGAGAAGGTTTAAGCCTTTGAAACAGAATCTAGCCTTCACTAACAGCATCTTCACATTTCTTTTAAGCGCATCAATCCCCTCTGCCCCCTGTGCTCCGAGAAGGGAGCCTGCAAACCCTTCATCATTCATTCACAGCTCTCCCCGCAATTGCCCCACTTTGATATTTGGAGCTCTCTTCACTGCACCTAATTGCAGAGGTATTTATTAAGAGCACAGCACTTCTGAATGATACTTGAAGACAGCTGACCCCACAAAGGGCAAAAGCCAGCATGGCTTCTGCCCCAAAATTCATCAAGTACCCTGGTGTGCAGTCTTTTGAGTACTGCTTGCTATTGACAATGAATCTGTTCCCCACAGCAGAAACCTCGACAGAATAAGAGCCGACACAAGTTGCTATTGCTGTGAGATACATGACATGCAGCCATGGGTCCAGGGACAGCTCTCCCCATGGGCTGCACTTCCTGCTCTGCACCAAGGCAGGACCACAGCACTTCCAAGTCACTGCAGAGACCAGCCAACATCTGAAATGCTCTGTCTTCTCCCAACCTTCAGATGCTGGGCCCTAGCAGAGCATCTCGAGCCAGCTGAAACTTTAAATGTGTGCCTCAGGTATCAGTGTGTTTACACACAGAAGGTGCTTTTTGGTGCAGGAACATCAGAACAGGAACCAAGCCCCAAGACAGGGTTGCAATCACCCAGCTACCCTGATTTCCACACCCCCACCACTGCCTTTTGCTGGGAGCTGGAAAAAAAAATATGTGGGCTAACATCAGTGCAGCCAGTATCCTCCTTCAAACCTGCCCTGTGATGACTGAAACCATGACAATAACAACAACAGTTTTTACAGGGAGACAGGAACAAATCTGAACATCAGCCACCAGCCAGAAGGAAGTCACTGCTACATGGACACCGCAGAAAGCTGATCTTGGACGGTGCCCGGGTCAGCGTGAGCAAGGCACACGCTGGCCAGCATGCCAGCTTCTCCAGAAATGGGAAATGCGTGACAGATGCATCGTGTTTATGTAGCAGAACCGCCACTCCCACAGAGCCCTGTCAGTCTGTTTGCACACAGGAACACTTCAGGTCTGCGTGCATACCCTTCCCAGCCTACCCAGGCACCGAGGTGTTACAATACACATTTAACTAATTCAATAACAAAAAAAAAAAAAAAAAAAAAAAAAAAAAAAAAAAAATTAGGGTGCACAGCCTGTGATTAAGAATTTCTTTCTCAACATGCTGGCAACGCGCCTGCAATTACCAAGCCCTTGATTCTCTAAATTCCTCGGAGATCAACAGCACCTGATATCAGCATGTCCTCAGGTCTTTCATAACCCCTAAAGCTGCTCCCCCACCCTGCTCCCTGTTTCAACACTGGTGAGATTTTTCACACCTTGAAGCTCAGAAACACTTAAACCTCGGACAGCCTGATTCCAGCTCAGCAGGTCACACCAGATTCGCTGGAGTAATTGGCAGCACAGGTGGGCTGCAGCTGACACAAGCCAGGGCAAAAGTACTCTCATTAAAAGCAGCAAAGCAAGACCACGCTCAGTGCGATGGAAGGAAAATTACTTTCCACACCGGCTCTGTCGAGCCAGCCACCAACAGCACTGCAAAGGCAAGAGCTAGAACAGCCCTCCCGCTAATAAGATCCTCCAGAAATGCAAAGGATGGCCAAAGTAGCTGCGTGAAGGCAGAGCGGGAGGCTGGGGAGAGCCAGATGGCTTTTCCCAGCCAATAACCCCAGGTGCCATAGGGTTAAATCAATGCATGAAGCTATTAAAGGGGGTGGAAGTGTTTTAACATGGTTGAGTGAAATTCCTCACACTTTTAAGTCGACAAGGACCCCATTGGGGCTTAATGGGCTAGCACAACCCATCCCATTACAGGTCGTTAACACGCACAGGAGTCTTGGGAAGAGGGGCAATTAGGGCTCCCCACTAAACTCTGGAAGAGGGACTCCCTCCTTTGAATCCCACCGACTGGGAAGAGGGATGCAGGAAGAGGCCATCCCCTCCTCTGCCCCCTGCACTTTCTCCACCTGGAAAGGCACACAAAGCAAGAGTTTGCAGCAGGTTGAGTCCTCAACAGGCTTAAGGAGAAGAAAATTGCACCCCAGAGCAAAGTGCAATGCTAAAAGCTCCCAACCAAACTTCCTCTGATGAAGGATATCACTCTACCCCACTTTCCTCTCTCCAGACTCAGGGCTGAGGAGCCATTGCCCATCACACATCAGGCAGCAAGAACAAGGAGATGCCAACAAAGCATCTGTCCTGGAGAAGCAGTGGGCTGTTAACTTGAGGCAAAGATGCAGTGCTGGAATTACTTGCATCCTTAATTTCTGCCCTATGGAGTGTGGTTGTCACAGGTATTTCTAGCCTAGAAATAAAGTTAAGACTCCTCAGGAACTTAAGAATAGGTATATGCTAATTATTTTCTACTGGCAAGAACCCTAAAGCTGAGGTTAGAAGGAAAAGGAAAAAAGTCTTACTGCATTACCCCTTAAACTACCAGGTTAGAGAACCTCGCCCTGCTCTCCTTTAGGCATCCCTGAGTAGGACAACCAGAGCTGTCAGCATAGTGGGGTGGGAGCCCTGTGACTGCAGACCTGGAGTAAAAATAGGAGAGAAGTGGCCCCCAAATGTGGCTGCCAGCTTCTCGCACACAGCCAGCTCTGGGGAGGGCCTGAAATGCTGATCTGCTGAATAGACTGTACAAATTCGGAAACAAGAACAATCCAGAACATCAGTGCCTTGCTCAACCCGGAGCAGAGAACAAGCTGGGAAAAGTTCTGGGTGGCTGCAAGAAGAGCTGTAGATGGGAGAGAGAGACCACCCCTGAGGGAGAATGCCTGGAGCAGTCCCAAAAAAAGTGAAAAAATCCTACAGTGCAGAGTGCAGACAGCTTTGGACAAGATGATTTGGCAAATAAGGATTTTACTGTGATGGAGCTGAAATTTATTTTTTTCCCTCTCATAAGAGGGTCCAAAGCTGCCATAGAGAGTGTAATAAGGAACAAGTTCCAACAGTCTGCTTTCCTCAAATACCTCTTCCTTAGGGCATCCCGCCCTGTCCACAATCTAAACATCCCCATCTTGCACAACATGTGCAGCACATCAGGGCTTTGGTCTCTCACAGTTGGTGTTTCCCTTCGTTGCCTGTCTCAAAAGCGGGGTAAGATCATTGTAGCAACACCATTCACCATAGGCAGTAAAATGATTCTGGACTTGCATCAGTCCAGCCAGGACTCAGCTCCAGCTCTTTCCCTTCTCCTCTGTACTCAAACACCTACCAAACATTGAAACCCCACTCAGACCCCTTTCGTGGCTGTGCAGAGTAAGTGGTTGCAGAAGTATAACTCTCACCACTCCTCATGGAGTCCAGGAAAAGACAATTTTCCAGTTCTCTCTCCAGATGGCTTCACAGCAACTATACTCCAATCCTGACCATCAGTTGCTCACCATGGCACCTCCTTGGCTCAATGACACCAACTGTAACACCTCTCTGTCCCTCCAACTGCACCCAGCTCCTCCAGGCTCCCACTTTCTCACAGGCCCTTCATTGCAGCCACGTTTCCTTGGGCAAATGGGCTCTGCTGGGATCTCCCCAACCTCCAGCTGCAAATACTTCCTTTGCATCCTACTCCAAGCCCCTTCCAAGGATCCCCTTTCCCTCAAAGAAAAGCACTGCTCACCAGCAATGAGATGGCTCCCTAACATGCCCACCCATGGAACAGCCTGATACTTATAGACAAGCCACTTTGTACTTTTCTCTCATCATCCTAGAAGGAGCCCCAGAAATACCTAGAGAACTATCATCCCAGCACCAGGTTTGCTTTGATGCCTTGGAAGTGACTAAGCAGCTCTGTAAAGCAACTTGCAGCCACCTCTGCCCCACATGCACCTGGGCTGGTCCGCACCAAAAGCAGACAGCTTGGAGCACATCCCAGCAGGGTCACCAACCCAGAACAATCTGCAGTCTGCTGCTTTATCTCTGCCTCAGACTGGGGAAGGACAGAAGTACCTGCAAACACCACAGTAGAAACAAATAAACAAACAAAAAAAAAATCCAAGCAATTGGTTTTCTTGCTGTCCTCTTCTTGCACAGGGACAGATCCAGCTGGAAAAGGGCCTCAGTGAGATGCCTAGTTCATGTCCTATGTCCCAGGAAGGGCTCTTGACCCAGCAACCCCAACAGGCAGGGCTAGAATAAGCAGCACTAGGAGATACCCTGCCTTTTCCAGAAGTCTAGAAGAGAAACTGGAGCCCCTTAGAGAGAGGAATGCTCAACCAAACAGGAGCCACAGCTTGCAGCAAACTATTTCATGGTGAGCCACTGGCACTGGTTTCCCAGAGAAGTTGTGAATGCCCCATCTCTGGCAGTATCCAAGGCCAGGCTGGATGGAGCTTTAAGCAACACAGTCTAGTGGAAGGTGTCCCTGCCCATGGCAGGGTGGTTGGAACTAGATGGTCTTTAAGGTTCCTTCCAACCCAAACCATTCTGTGATTCTGTGTTTTTGCTCTGCAAAGACCAGGGTGAGCCCAGCCTGTGAAGTCTCCAGTGGGCCTCACAGTGCTGTTTGCTGCCAGAGTTGGAGCTTGAAGACAGCACAAGGGCATGGGCTCCTTCCCACCACCCCCACCCAGGAGATGCTACCTGGCCTCATATAATCACAGATGTTCAAGAGAGAAGCAAACCACAACAGGGCAATTGAAGGGACCAGGGGCACTGTTCTAACCCTGCTTTTGCCCTGCTCACACAGGATGAAGCTCTTCTGAATGAGTGCATGGCCAGGTCTATTCACCCTGCTGCCACCACACTGAGCATTGCCCAAGCAGTACAGGCCACTTCCCTACTTGGTCCACCATGCATTTGTTTTGTGTTTAAGGCACAGGCAGGTCTTATTTGTAAGATGATGAAATGCTCTGAAGCCTTACACATACCAATTAGATGCTCCAAACCCCATGCTCAGCAGAAGGTCAAGTGCGTGGTGTGCTGTGCTCAGCCACATGCTCCCCACGTCAATCAGGCTCCTCAACGGGATGTCTAAGGAAAACTTGGAACAGCATCTGCCACTTTGCTTTTATGGTTCACAAGGAACTGGCTTACAATGCGGATGGCAGAGAGGGGGGATAGATATAAAAGTTGGGTTTTTTATGTTTTAAACAGGGGGGCCAGACATGTAAGAGACTCACAACTTCGAGCTGTTTTGATCCAGCCAGCCCTCTCTCTGCCGAGTTCTGTCAGGAGACAGGCACAACGCACCAATTAAAGACGAGTTATGCTTTTTCTGTCAAGCAAAAAAGAAAAAGGGGAGGAGGAGAGAAGATGATGGGAAGGGGTAGAAGAAATCCAGCCCCGGAGTCATTTTGGTTTCCACACAAGCTGTCAAGGCAGCCCCCTCCCTTCCCATCTCTCACAGAGGAAGAGCAAAGGAGCACCCGCACGCCTGCTGCAGATACATGGCATCAGTCATCTGACCACACCATCAGTCACTTGGCACATCAGGCCGAGCCATGCCCTCACTTTCCCTCGGGCATCTGTCAAAGCCTGTGACAGGGAACAAGAGCAGCAGATTCTTACTGAAATGGTCTGATCACAAGCCCCACCAGCTCTGATGACAAGAATCCTCACTTATGGGCAATTAGACTGGGAGAAAAACAAAACAAAGGCAGCAAGGACTCCAACTAACTAGCTCGGTGTGGCCACGACATCAGCTTAATTTTTCCATGATAGAGACACGCACAGCCCGCACAAGCACGCAAACACTGCCTGTTCTGCCATATAGGTTACCATGTTTGAAGGCTCCCTGCACAGCCAGCAGCTCTTCTGGCTTGCAGCCAAGCTCAGGAGAGAGAGCTGAGAGCTTCCCCCTTATATTCCACACCATTGCTTGGTTCTAACCAAGGCAACCTGCCATTGCAGCATACTGGCAAGGAACCACAGCACCAGCATGGACACAGCAAGCTCTCTATCAATCGGGCTAGTACTACCAGCTCTTAATCTACCCTCAATAATTGCAAGCCATTCTCAGATCTCACCCAGCAAGTACCAGTCCTGCAGCCAGACAGATTAAGAAGATTACAAAGACAGATCCCTCTGGGCTTTATTGTTGCATATGACTGAGGAAGACAAATAGCAAGCGCAACCACTTCTAAGGTGTAAAAGGACAGGCATTTTAGCACTGCACAGGCATCAACCCTAGCTTTTATATCCTATCTCTTTCCTTAGCAAAGTACCCTTTGCAGAGCCCGTTAGTGCTGATTAGGGCATCAGCTTCACTCCCACCTCTTCCTTCCTGGGCTTTGTGAAAGCCGCAGCTAATTACAGCAGCAAAGTCACCCGCGGGAGATAATGCAGCTCTCATTTCTACAGGGTGGCACTCGTGATGGGTTGACCATTCCCAGGGAGGGGATACCCTCTGCCACAGCCCAGGGCAAAACACACAGCCCAGTCTTCTGGGCAGGATCCACCCCACAATTAGCCCAGAGAGGAGGGAAGAGCATCTCTATCCCCGTTTAGGTCCGCCTGGGCTGGCAGCACACACTCCCAGCTCCCTAGCGAGATCCCTGCTCATTAGCATGGGGTCACTCAGCTGCAGCAGGGCACAAGCACCACTTGGCTATTGCAACACCACTCACGTCCACTGCTGTGGAAGTGTTGAATTTCTTTTAAAAGGTCTGAAGCCTTG
>JAWWLV010000100.1:63318769-63330479 GCA_035041135.1 Platyrinchus mystaceus
TTTACCTAGGGCACAACCCAAATCTGCAGTGAGGAGGATTTTGCCCTATTGCTCTGGGGACATGGCTGTGCCCAAGAGTGTCTCCAGAGAGGTGATCCTTAGCCCCATGGAGCCCAGTCACACTATGTGGACATGGTATGACTGAAAGGGTTAACTGGGCAGGACTCAGCAAAAGGAGAGGTCCTTTGTTTTTCTTTTCAATTTTAAGGAGCTGCCTGTTGCTGAGGCATCTGAACTACTTCTGGAAGGAGTTAGAACGACAATGAAATCCCTCCATTTCCTACTCTGGATGACAAAAGCAACCTCGGGCTTCTCTGGTCACTGAAGCCAACACTGTAATTGCTTGTGTCACACAGCCTTGCTCCATCCACATGCACTGACTCTGCCCTTAAAAGCCAAGATGCAGGTCAGTTCATGTCTCTGCTGTCTAGCAGCTGCCTGGTGTCCTCCATGGGCATGGCTGGGGTTGCAAGAGGGTCATTGGCTAGGTTAAACTGGCATCACCCCACTGAGTTATGTGGTACCCTCTTGAACTGCCACCCTCACTGAAAAATGCTACTCAGAGACAGCTGAGACAGCTCCCAGCAGGGTCTGCTGACTATAAAGTGGGAGGTGAGAGCCTGGCAAAAGCCAGTGAGCTACAGCTGCCTCAGGATTGACTTTATCACATGCTTGGTCAGAGAGGAGGCTTGCACAAGAGGAGGGGATGGATTTAAAACCATACAGCACAAAGCACTCAAAAATGCTCCAAGGACTAAAGCTGGAACTGTCTGCCGGTGCTGGGACCAAGGGATGGCTCTGGCTCCAGCTCCAGCATTTGCAGACACCCCTGGCTCCCTGTTCCAGAGCAGGGGGAACACCATCCTCTTCTCATGCAGGAAACAGGCACTGAGCCTTCCCTTTCACACAGTGGCAGAAGGTTGTGACTGCCAGGGAGGGACTGCGACACACCAGAGCTTGCAAATGCATGTTCTGTGGAGGTTTCTCCACTCCCCAAGCTGACTTCCAGCTGGAGACACGTATCTGTGCTTGTCCCCAAGGCAGACAGCAGCAATAGAGGCATCCTCTGGTGCCAGTCCCCACCAGCAGAGCATGGCAAAGCATTAGAGTGACAGCCTCCAGGGACACAGGAGCAATTTACTCACCACACACGGACAAGTGCTCCCCTTCCTTGCTGAAATCCATCGGGCGAGACACCGATTAGTGTCACTCATCCTGGCTGTCTCAAGGCAGACACCCAGCCTGCTGGGACTTTGCTGAGAGCCCACCAGCTCACTGCATGCATGCTTGCCTCTAAGGCCTAGGTCAGATGTAGGCTTAAGGGAGGAGGAAAGGACTGCATGCAAGACCCTACCATTACCCTCTCCATCCAAGCAACTCTTTTCCAGAGCAAGACCTGGCTCTGTCTTCTGCTTCTGAACACCCATCACTAGCCCATTCCAGAATGGCCTGATCAACAGGGGAAAGCAAAGCTAAAATCTGTTTCTCTTCATGCATGTACCAGCAGAGCTGTTGTTCTGGCTCCCACGTCACTGCCAGTGACAGTGGAGGCAGCAGGAACTCAGCTGGACTCCTCCAAGGCCAGAATGGATCAGGGTGACCTGTTGCTGGGCCAGGACTTAAGAGAAAAGCATCTTCAGCTTGACAGCTCAGCAAATTTGATCTGAAACTGGCAAGAAAGAAAAATTGTAAAGCCTTTAAATGTCATCTCAGGGGCTTGACTGCCAGAAGCACTACAGACAGACAGACAGATAAGCACAGTGCTGCACAGAGAGCCAGATGCCCTACTTTGGTCTGCTCAGGTGTTTACTAATGTGTCCCACAGTGGCATAAGCTGTTAGTAACTCATGAAATCTGGTTTTCTGCCACCAACTCTGCTCTGGGACCTCAAGGAAATCCCAAAGCCCCTCCAAGTTTCAGTTTCTTCTCTTTGCAGGCAATGATGCTTCCCTGTAACCCCAGGTGGTGGCAAGGTTAAAGGCTGACCCTGGTAATGCACTATAGGAAGCAGCCTTGTGGAACCCTCCAAGCCTAAGGAACCCTTCCCTGTAGGAAGTGCAATAAGTCAAACCCTTAGTTTGGGTTGAGACCCAAAGACAGGCCATAACAATTCCTTGTTGTGAGAGGCAAAGTCAAAATCATCAACACATGTCCTTTGCCATTGGTTCTTCTGATCTGGGCAAGTCATGTCTTCTCCTTCCTTCCTCTACCATCACTAGGGAGGCAGCGAGTCCCTCAGTGCATAGGTGGCTCTCCCCTGTGCATAAGGCAGCCCTGATTCGAAAAAACCCCCAGCATTGGCTGGCCTGACTGCAGGTGAAGAAAAACTAGGTACCAAAACCAGGAAGCAGGTACCAAAACTAGGAAGCACAAATACTGCATGCCCCTGAAGTCAAGGACCCACCATGGCTGTTGGGGAAGTTAGTCATCATCCTTGCTTTGCAGATGAACAAGCCAGTGGCTGATGCAGAGCAAGGAGGGCTGGGGGACAGCAAATGTGTCTGGACAGCAAATGTGTCTATCTAGAAAAAGCACTGCACACAGTGGGGATACTGAGCATTGATGATCACCCTTCCAGTCCTCATCCCATCAAAGCAAGCTCCAAGAACATGGTGTGTCTCAGCATTGCTGTGAGAGGGCAACACTCACAAAACAGGAGCCCAGCAAGCAGGGTGTACCAATGGGAAATGGTTAATAGTAGCTGGCTGGACTTCTGGAGAATTAATACCTTCACTGGGACTCCACAGGTGCATGCTTGCAATGTCCTGCAACACTTAGTTTCACAGAGCTAAAACTGCACCTTCTCCTGGCAAAACTGCAGCCAAAAAGGAGGACCCTCCAAAACATGACAGGCATGCCCCATCAAAAGGGCAAGGGGTTTCTGCCAGGTGGCATAGCACATCTGTGGCATGGCCAAAAATATGGTCCTGCCAAAATGCTCCCTCCTGCACAGATTTCAGCATTAGCTGGTGCTCTGTGCCCTGTCATAGCACTTACTTTCATGCACAGAATAAAAACTAGACTTGCCAACATACCAATGGGCCTGTCAAACTAATCATGTTAAGAGGACTGGAAACACACCAGCAACAAGAGCCGGCCCCTGGTCCAGAGCACTTGTAGAAATCATGCATACGGGAGACGGAAAAGCCTCTGTCATTCCCGGAACCAGGTCAATAAAAGCACAGACAACTCCATCCAGAGAGAGAATTTTTTTATGAATCACAAGAAAGAGCAGCTTCAGCTCCCCCAGCTGCAAATAGGTGGGCAGGCACAAAGAGCCAGCACGGAAACGTGTCTGTGCAACACGTGTGGGCAATCGGCCGCCTCACACATGGCCGGGATATGGGACAAGAGGAAACCACTCCGAACCGAGCTGGGAAAAACAGCATCAGCAGCTCAGCATGATTTTTCCCACCCCCACCAGCCGGGCTCCCAAACCCAACAGCCTCCCACCCGTATGGGTGTCTGGCGTGCCGGGGAGAGACAACAGGCTAGACAAGGATTTCAAAGCTGAGACGTCCCAGGCAGCATTAAGTGGCCTCAGATTCAGGGAGCGAGAACAACCCACCCTTTGGGCAGCAAAAATATCCAAAATACACTTCATCCAGGTGCCTCAAGAACAAAGCAGTCCCCTCCCCAAACCCACAGTTATCTGTGGGTACACTTTACCGTAATGCTGCTATTTCTGGAGCTCTTCATTAAGTGAGAAGCCCAGAGGACTGGACAGAGCTTTTTTTGATCGAATTTCAGAGCAGCAGCAGCCTTTTGTTCTCTATCCTTCTTTTTAACATATTTATTTTTCAAGCCCTTAGTTCAGTTGCACAGGGGAGGGTAAATCACACACTGGTTAAAGTCTGGCACAGCCTGCCTGCCCTTTGCAGCTGAGAACCACCTCTAACCACAGGAGACGATGTGTCCTCATTATCACCAGCATTTTTTAGGCTCCAGACAAAAGGACCATGGTGCAGAGTGTACCTATGGTACAAGCAGATATAAGGTTGTTTTATTATACAGGTTGTTTTATTAATTTCACAACCAAATCTCATGCCTGGCCCCAAGGTACCCAACCCAGCCTGCTTTTCCAGGCAGGAGCAGCAGATCCCTCCTGTGCTGACCAGCTTGTGAAGCTCCGGCAAAGGGAGTTCCCCATCCATCACTTATAACATGGCACCCGAAAATGCAGCGTGCCCCCCTGCAGCACTGGGATACCATGGCGTTAGACGGGAGTAGGGATAGCTGTATGGGTCTGCCCTGCATGGCAGAGTCCTGCAAGTTACTACACCCAGTCTCCAAGTTATTTTCAGATGTATTCCAGAGTCTGGGAAAGTCAAGAGAGTCCACGAAAATCAGGAAAATACCAGGCTGCAACTTTGTGAACAAAATGAATTCACTAGCTTAACACCCACATAATTAAAAGCAGGCACATCCCTCGGTAACTGTTAGCACGGGGATGTGCCTGGTTGTGTGTTTGCTTTCAGAGGCAGGCAGTACTACCTACAAAAGCACAGGGTCACCAGCCCCTTTGCGGAGCTAGGCTGCTCACAGTACAGAGGAAACACATCCTTGCCCTGAGGATCTCCATTTCTTCCCATTGAAACAGGAGTAACAGTAGCTCCCTCTTGCCATTGAGGTCTGAGCCACCCACTGTTTCTCTCCTGGCAATTCAGAGCGCTCTGACAGCAATGGGGACCTCAATCCTAACAGAGGAGAGAACGCTTTTGCTCACTGCTGCTGGGAATGACAACAGGCCCTGCTCTTCACACTCATCCATCAGCCAACTCCCTGGCTCTATCTGGCTCCCACTAGCTCTTAGCACCGCTGGTGGGAATGGGCAGCTCATACTGTCCTCTCCTCACAGGGCAGACTGAACCAACTTGGTAAATACCAATGGTGTCGATGGATAAAGAACAGGGAGTGAGAGCAGTCCCGGAGGAAGCAAATCCCAGCCCCTCCTCCCACAGGGGCACCAACCACCCACCACCCAGGTTTGGTCCACTGGAGGTCCAGGCTGCAAGCTGCTTCCAGCACCAGGACAAAGCCTTCCCAGCAGCCTTTCTCTCACTGAGGATTTCTTATATCACTTCCCGCAACAGTTCCCCCCTTACAGGGTGTGTTGCATAGTATTTAAATACAACCAGGTCTGGGCAAGCCAGTTTTCAGTTGATCCCATGTCCCCTCTGTCAGGCAATGCTAAAAAAGGGGTCACAATTCCTCCACCAGCTGTTAGTACAGCATCACTTATTGCAAACCCTTACAGTCTTTCTCCCCCATTCTCCCCCAGGCAGGGAGCAACAGAAAGTGATTCCCCACGAGAAAAGAGAGAGATTTCCCACATAATGGGCACCAGTATTAATTCTTCCAACTGCTGCAGCTTTTCTTTCACTCTGTGATTTTATGAGCATCACTCGATGTTGGCAGCAGCCCCAGAGGGCATCACAAGTCACCTGAAAGGAAAACAGCTTCTTCCAGCACCGGCACCGAGCTGACTCCGAGACACAGGGCGGCAGCTCCGGCCACGCATGGCCACACTGACCAGACAGCTCACAGCCACGATGCCGGATCAGCAAGTGCCTCAAGAGGGCTTCGATGACATCTTTAGGGTGTCACGGCTAATTAGAGCCCTGACTATACCCTCTAATTAGGTAACACTTTCAGACAAATCACCCTGTCCTCTTCAAACCATGTCACGCCTTCAGAAACGATCCCTAATTGACTTAAAAGTAAACTCGGCACTTCTCACCGGACCTCCTTCCACTTCACAAGGCATTTCAAAATAAATAAACCCTTGCTCCTCAGTCCTTTCTCAGAAACCAGCTGGGGAAGTGCCCTCACATCCGTACAGGCACGCACCTGCACAGCCTGAAAGAAAACCTCCATCAGAGGCGTAAAGCAAACGCACTGACGCAGCAGCAGCATCGTTCTCCTCTGATCTCTCGTTTCTGGCCATCCTAGTGCTACTTTCAACAACAGTCAGCAAAGCCTTTTCTCGGAGAACAGGAGTGTTTGCGATGCGTCAGTGTCCTACTAAAAATATTGCCCGGGGGCTTGTGAGAGCAGCGGTGCTCCAGCAAAGAAGCCTGGTATCTGGCAACAGAAGGCATTAAAAAAAACCCTAACCATTTAGAAATTAATATGCCAGAATGTTATCAAGCATCAACATTTCAGTCCAGAAGCTCGAGTTCTGTTTTCATTAGGTAATGAATAAACTGAAACGATCCAAATGTTTTCAGTTTCCCACTAGCAAAAAATTTTAAGTAGATAACCAAAAAACAAACAAACCCAACAACCCACCATCATAACTGCAAACATGATGAACAAAAATTATCAAAATTCATAGAACATAAATATTAAGCCCTTGCATGCCTTCTGTGAGAACAATGTCTCTTTATTTGCTTTCTGTAAGGTTTGTTATAACAAGAGAGAAAGACTCCAATATACAGTGTTTTAATATACATACACGCATTCACAGCTGGAATAATAGATTTTAAGGACAGCGGACAGTATTACAGCTGAACATATGCAGAAATGCATAAACACACCTTCAAAAGCATGTTCTTTGCACCCTACCCAGATATATACACGGATACATGTATAATACACACACACAGAGACACACACACACAATGTTTCAGAACGATCAGAACCATTCATTAAATCAGACTCTCTAAAGTTTCTGCTGCTTTGGGAAAACATGACCCCGAGGATACATCACACATGAACTTAACAGCCAGCAGAAAATGAAATTGTAACACGTTGCATCTTGAAAGCCAGCCCTGAACCTAACTTAATCCCTGCTCTGGACAATGCCTCTGGAGAGGCATTAAAACCATGCTAGGTGTTTTCCTGGATTTCCCAGATTCCCCGGAGATTCCCTGGCATGCTGGCTGCAACCATCTCCTCGCTTCGGAGGTGTTTCTGGCTGAACACTCCCATCCTTACTTCTGCTGCTCCCATGGCCAGTGACAGACAGATCCAGTGGAGCACCATCCGGAGACCTGTCTCCTACCGTGGCAGCAGGACTAGTTACCCGGGGCAGCTCTTGCTGTTTAACACTCAGAGTCCTACAAAACCTGCAGGGGAATGATGTACAGGGCTTGAAGGCTCAAGAGCAGCTTTGCATGCTCCTTTCCCGTCCCCAACAAAGGAATTCCAGCAGATCTCATGCCCTCTAGTGTCATCCTGGTGAATGGACCGACACCGGGCACCACCAAGCACGGGGTACCACCTGGCCCGGGCAGTGCCCTCGCCTATCCCACAGTGAAGCTGGCACCGTGTCCTACTCATATCCAGATAATAGTTAAAGGTCCTTTCACGGGAAGGGCAGCATGAGTTTGCTGGCCCTCCCCAGCACTCCTGGGCAGTAATAGCCCCCTGAGTGTCCCCATGCCCAGCACAGTTCCACCTCTGATCTGCTCTGTAGGAACCTTGTCGAGGTCTGCCCCACCAGCAGACAGCCCAAACAGTGTCCCTGGTGAGGGGCCAGGAGGAGGAGGCAAAGAGCATCTGCAATGGACACTGTCCAGAATACAACTCCTTCTAAAAATAGATGGACCCTGGAAGGGCCGTGTCCTTGCTGGAATGCTCCCATGGTTGGAGGTCAGGGTTTGGGATGATAAAACTTCAAAGTGCGGGAATGCAAGACACCACTGCCCTCATTTCCCTGTTTCCTCCCTCTGAGAGCACCTGTGGCATCCAAGCTCTGGCCATGAGCATGAAAAGCAATGCACAAAACCAGCTCAGAACCCAGACAGCCTGCTCTGACCAAATTACAAGATCCATCATCTCCTAAGAAAATGCCCATGCTGACTGCAACACTAATGAGTGCAACAGGGACTAGACCCTGCATACCTAAACATGAGGTGTGTGCTGGAAAGAAGCACAGAAAACATGCGTGCCTCAGTTTCCCCATCCATCCAGCTTGCCCTTGATGCAGCTTGCCCTTTCTTATTTTGTTCATCCCTCCTGTTCAACTATTAGTTCTTGTAGGAACTGGCACCCCAGGGACAGTGCCTAGACCACCAGCCCCTTTCAGAATCTGCTAGCAGCACACAAGCAAACCTCAGCAACCCATCACCAAAATTTGGAGGAATTCTCCCCAGGGCACTGACCTGGGTATGCTGCTTTCTTCTGCAACACCGAGCAGGGACTATAGGTTAGAATAATGGGGAAGTAACTCAGTTCAGTGCTGACAAAGCATCACAAGCCCCAGCAGGGTGGGAGGGGAGGAGGTGTCCTTCCCTCACGCTGCCATGCCTGGTATACATCATGTTTAGGGCCAGGCATACGTCACCGACACAAAATGGACAAATTGGAGGGATTTCAGAAAAACGAGTGACAAAAATGATCAGGAGGCAGAGGGGATTGATTTACAAGGGGAGATTAAAAAGAGCTGCGATCAGTCTTGCTGGGCTGAGCAAGTACTGACTGCAAGAAGCAGTTGGATGCTAATCTGCAAATGGGATGAAAACAATATGGGAAGGAATAATTTAGTATCTTCATCAGTATTGGGATGAAATGAGGGGGAACTCAGGGCTGAGCAGGCAGGCAAAAAAAAAAAAAATCCCAAACCAGTGCAAAAACTCCTTTCCTAGTTATACATGACTGTCTCCACCAAAACACACAAAGTCCCCAAAACTCCTTCTGCCTAGGAAAAGAACCCTTGGGAGCAACCAAACCTAAGAAAGTGTGTGCGCGCGCGCGCACACACACGCACACATGCACACATACATACATGCACGCACACACATACACAGCCCTTTCCCACCCCTAACTCACATTCAGGAAAGCAGCAGGGCCACCACGATAACCGGAGAGGATGGAGGCTTCACGCTTGCAGGAAAGCAGTGGAGAGCGAAGGCTAAAGCTGCCGGGAGCGGTGGGAAGGTCCCCGCAGAAGGATGCTTTTGCACTCCCAGGTCTTCACAGGGGGAAAGGTGCTGAGATGGCTTCCTGCAAAGTGGCAGGAGTGAGCTCAGCTGCGAGCACTCAGATATTTACACACAAACAGCACATTACTCAGCAACTCCCATTTGTCAGGCGTAATGGCAGCGGCAGCAATAATAAACGACAGAGCTGAGAGACAGGCTCCCCAGGCGCACACCCAGCCCCAGGCTGAGCTGGAGCAGGATGAATTCCTTCAGCTTGCAGAGAATTAACTGAAAATGGCCAGGAGCTGGGGCTTGCACCCACAAAACTCCTGCTGCTGGCTTCAGAGAGTCAGCCACATCGAAAGCTAAGCCTTGGCTGCACCGTTATTTGTATGTGTATGTGCATCACAACCTTTGTGGCTCTGAGAGGTAACAGGGCTTCTTCTTTCCCAAGTCCACGAAGTGCTATGCACCTTCCATGGGGATGGGGAGGGGGATGCAGTGTCCTGACAGGATCGGGTCCTCTTGGGGTAAATCAGACAAAAGATAGTGCATGATCATTAGGGCCTGCTCTGAAAACAAACTCGGATAAACTTACCCTAAAGGGCTTTTGCAAAGAAGTCTGCCAGGCACAAGGCTTTCATTTCCAAAGCTCAGCCTGCCTTGGGAAACTATACCCTCTGCAGCGAGCCCCAGAGAGCTCTGGTCCCAGGACCTAGTCCCAGTGAGATGCTTGGTCAGAGACAAGCATCACTTGCACATCTCCAGATCTCATGGCGAAGCTCTAACTCCTCATGGAGGGGCAGGGCATGGAGCTGGGAGCAAAAAAGGCTGCTCCCATATATTTGCACATTTTGCAGGAAGCAGCCAGAGTCCATGCCTCGCTGCCTGCACACACAGCCGGTGGGACCAGCAGCAACACGTGCAGATCCTGTCCCTCACAGAAGTACACAACATGGTGCACTGAGAGCAGGCACAGTCAGAGTTAAATTAGCTAAATCTGAACAGAAGTCAGCAAGTTCCTAAGCAAAAAGCCATCAGAGGAAAGGTCCTCCTTGACTCTCCCACAAATTAAAACAGAAAGAGATGAGAAAAAGAAATCAAACAATTTTGCAGGCAATCCCCTTTCTGCAACCTGCGCTCTGTAGAGACCCTACATGTCTGTCCGTAAGCATGGGGTGGGGAAAGATAAGAAAGTGAAGAAGTGCTGATCGTTATACCAAAAAAGTTTAGCAGTTAAAGAAACAATTACCAGAGAAGGCAGGGAAACCAGAACATGCAGACCTGGTTCTGTC
Organism: Platyrinchus mystaceus; assembly: GCA_035041135.1. Classification (NCBI taxonomy): domain Eukaryota; kingdom Metazoa; phylum Chordata; class Aves; order Passeriformes; family Tyrannidae; genus Platyrinchus; species Platyrinchus mystaceus. Next base: position 63,328,932 of record JAWWLV010000100.1, read on the forward strand.
CCCTGCGAAGGCAGCACAAATTGACTCACGAGCTGATTGGAGTCACAACTCGTTTTTAAGATTGCAGTGGGGGAAGTCACCAAGATGTGGAAATGTCAGGGAGTTTTGTGCAGCAAAGGGATCGGTGTGTATTATGCAATTCTGGAAAGCAGCTCTCGTACTCATGCTCGGGATGAACTGCATGCCTAGCCCGGGGAGAGCAGTTCCCCAGAAGAGCCAGGCAGACGCCTTTTGTATAAAATCACACCACCCCTTCAGAGAAAAAATAAAATAACTGCATTTAAAAAATCAGCACGGCCACAGCAGAGAAAAAGGCAGGTTGAGCCTTTGGAGAGACGGAGAAGAAGCCTGCTCTCCCGCCCAGGAAATCCACGGGCTCCGATTTACAAAGAGCCGCCCCGCAGTCCCGGCTCCAGCCCCGTGCGCTGCCGCAGGGAGGGCTTATCCCTCCCAGCCCTCAACCTGGTGCCGGCCGCGATGCCGACCCCGCCGGGCAGGGGACGGGGGGTCCCGCCGGGCAGGGGCCGGGGGGTCCCGCCGGGCAGGGGACGGGGGGTCCCGCCGGGCAGGGGACGGGGGGTCCCGCCGGGCAGGGGACGAGGGGTCCCGCCGCGCCGCCCCGCCTCGGACCCTCTGCCCCGGAGGGTGCGGGGCCGCCCCGATCCTCTGCCCCCCATCCCTCCCCGCCGTGAACATACGCACGGCGGAGCAGGAAAGTAAGTTGCCCAAATTGTTTCCTCGAGGGGGGTGGACGCGCGGCCCACGGCGGGGCGCGGACACACGCGGGCGCGCGGGGGAAAGGTGCGCAGCTGCAGGGCGGGAGCGAACACCAGACCGGGGGGGAATGCGGGGGAAGAAATCGTTCCCCCCCGCCCTTCTTTCCGCCTCCCTCGGCGACGGGCACCGGGGCTGGCCTCCGCTGACCCCCGCGTCCGCCCGCCACCTCCCCCGTCCCGTGGGTGGGGGTACACCCCGTGCCGCCCACCGGCCCCTGCCGCCCGGTACTCACGGCGCCCTCCTTGCCGCCGCTCCCGGCACTACCCCATGCAACCACCGACTGCTTCTGCACCGGCTCGGGGGCTATAAGCTCTTTTAAACTCCAGCACATAACCCATGTGACCGCAGAAGCCACTGGTAAGGAGCGCCGGGGAGCCAGCGATGAGCTCAGCCCGCACCCCCCGGCACAGCGCCGGGGACGCGCTCCCGGCCCCGCCGCGCCGCGCGCGCCCGCACACACAGAGACACACACACACCCCATGCTCACAGATACACACGCACATCCACACACATCCAACAGCACGCACACCCCCCCCACCAGAACACACCGGCCCACGCCCCGGCTGACACACCGCCTTTCCTTCCCCACGGATGCTGAGCCTGGAGGGAGGCACCGCACACACGCGCGCCCCACCAGCGCCCGTGCAAATGCCCGCTCGTGAAAGCACCGTGGGGATGGAGCCCCCATGCACACACAGTAGACCCCACAAGTCCCCCCACCTCCTGGGAGATGCTGCCCCGAGTGGAGACAGCAGGCTCGCAGCCCCCGCC
>JAWWLV010000100.1:63330601-63342735 GCA_035041135.1 Platyrinchus mystaceus
CATCATGAGACCCAAGAGAAAGCTAAGATCTCTGTGCACACCTCTGTGTGCATCCTTGCACACACCACACTCGTGAATGCCACACTCCCTCGCAAAACGACCCTCTGGGAGTGCGCAGTGAAAGCGCCACAGGCAGATGCAGACTCATATCACTCACCCCTCTCACACACACTGCACAACCAAGCACACAACACACACATGGGCTATGCTTTTGCACCCCTCTCACACAACTGATGCACAAGCAAGGCAGCCCACCCACACCTGCACCCACCTTTCCCACTCCAACACAACCTGCTGGTGTGTGCTGAACAAGCCCACCCTGCCCAACTATCACACCCTCACTGCTGTGGGGTCTCCTGTAGCATGTAGCATCACCCCATTTCCCATCATAGGAAAAGACAGAGAGCTGTCACACGTGTCCCCTTGTGCTGTGCTCAATTACTCCTGATGAGGGACAAGCCCCGGGGTAGCCATACAGCTGGGCCAGGTTGCCCACTCCAGTGACAGCACAACAGAATTGGGAATGCCAGACTGAAAAGTGCTGAGGGGGTACGGGAGCCGGGTGTGAGGCTTTGGTGTGCAAAAAGGCTGGGACAGGCGGGCCTGGCTGGGCAGGTGCAGGCATGTGCTGCTGGGGCACGCCAGCAACACGTGTGAGAAGGCAGAGCTGGCAGGCAGAGGGCTTCACTGAGAGCTGAGTTATGGAAAATGACTCTTTCCAAGGAATTGCTAAAATTAAAGCGGCAGTGAGGCCAAGCAAGCAGGAGCCAAAGGGGAGGGTGAGCAAGGACAGCCAAGTGGCCTCGGGGCAAGGAAGGGCAGGGTAAGCAGGAGGCCGAGGAGAAGGCACCCTTGCAGGGCACCCACCCCCCTCCCTCTCCTGCCAACTGCCCAGGCAATTGCAAATACTTTGAGGGCTGGATTTGGGAAAGGTTGATTGGCACCTTGGTGGCACTGACTGGGGGATGCCATGGAGCAGGGGATCTGGGGGAATAGCCTTTCTCTGCCACATCCCCTGCTTGTCTGCTAGCGTGCAGATTAATACCTTTGCTTTCTCAGCCTGGAAGAGACAAATGCCCATGGAGAAACAGCCTGCTCACTGCCAGGGGCTCGATGCCAGCAAGGGGCAGGGATCAGTGCCCACAGGGGATTTTGGGAAGCCCTTCAGAGACCTCTAAGTCATTATGGGAGTCCTCTGCTCTTACACCCACCCTAGTGACTGTGGCAGGGCTGGGGTGCCGCTCCCTGGACATCAGCATTCAGGTCAGCAGTAAGGGCTGTTCCAGCTCCCAGATATCTGAGTGTTCCCAGCACAAATCCCCGTGACTCAGGAAACAAGGCATGCGAGAAAACTCTGCAGAGAGGACTTGGGAGAAGTACTCCCATTGGCAGGTTCCCACTTTCCCTGGCATCCCAGGACTTCTGGTCTGAAGAAAACAACAGTAGTAACAAAACAACAGAACTTTCTTCCGATCTTCCCGTTAAAGAAAAAAAACAAACAAAGAGGTAGTCTTTGGGCAAGCCTACAGAAGTCAATCTGTTTTGTTCCAACTAGATATATGTCGATCAAATCAAAGCTACCATCTCTCCCTGCAGTCCTGGCCTTACACAGACAATGTCACACAGGCAGAGGAGGGGGGCTGGGTGGGAGCCAGGTTTTGTCTAGTTTTTCATTGATGCTGCTAAAAGCCATTATTAATTGGATGGAAATAATGATGTTTGGTCTCAGACGAAAGTCCACAATAAAGTATATGTTTATTATTACTGGTTTTATCCATGAAGAATAACCAGCATGTTGGGGCTCTGGGGGAATTTGAGATAGATAATAGCAGGTTCTGAAAAAAACAGGAGGGAAAACTAAAAGCCAAAAGAAGATGACTCTAAGGCTGTTCAGCAGGTTGTAGCAGAGCTGGGGAATGACCCTTCTGCCCAGAAAGTCAGAACTAGATAGAAGTAGTCACGAAGAGGAAAAAAAATCCCAGCCCCTTATTCTCCCTCTTCATCCCTCTGGCCCTGCTGTCAGCCAGGATCAGAGCTGGAAAAAAAAAAAAAAAAAAAAAAAAAAAAAGAAGTAAAAGCTGTGCAGGAAGCAGCAGCTCTCAGATGCCATTGGGAAATATGTCAGGAGAGCAGATGGTTTTGTGGGGACAGGAATGGAAAGATATGGCAGCATTAATAGGTCCAGGAAGAGAGCTGGACTCAGGGAAATGATTCTCCTGCAGCTTATGAGCCAGTGTCAGTCCATCATGCTGGGCTGCTTTCCCCATCCACTGTACCCACTGGGAGCCACTCAGAGAAAGCAAGGGGCTCATCACAAGCCTATACACTGATGTTCAACTGGGACACTTATCACCAAATATGTCACTCTACCCCATCACATGCTGCCCACCTGCCTCCAGCAGCGTTGATACCCCAAGCCAGAGAGCAGATGCTTCACAGCTGCATGGCAAAAATACGATACAGCTGAGCCATGGTCAGATCCTAAACTTTTGAGGCTGATCCTGGCCAGTTGTAAAGCAACACAGAACTCTTGTACACCAGGGGCCAAACCTCAGGGGACGGCACTGGTTTACCCCAGAGCTGCGCATATATGAGGTGAGAGTCTGAGCCAATGCCTTTCCAAACCATTTATTTGATACTTTGTGGCAAACATCTGACTAAATTACTCACAGATTATTCAAACATTGGGAGAGCTGATTAAATGATTACTGGTGAATCATTTGTTCAAAGGAAAATGCCCAAATTCCTACACTGAACTACTGGCAGGCAACAGGCAGATGAGTTTCAGTCCTCAAAATCCCTGAGCTCAAATCAGCCCCTAAGTCTGCACTCCTCACTCACAGCTTCCCCAAAATATCCGCCCCCTGCCCGACCCCTTGCCACTGGCAGGAGCAAGGTGAATAGGAGACGTGGGGAACCATTCCTTGAATTCCTGCTGGACTTCAGGAGAACAACAACACAGCAGGCTGAGCTAGGAGCCTTGTCTCTCGCCTTTGCACAAAAGAGATTCTCTGGAGGGGGAAAAACCCCACAACAATGGTGAGGAAACGTACAAGAAAACTGCAAAGAAAGCAGCTGACCTTGCATGCCGCAGGCCAGAAAAAAGTACAAATGTTCTTGCAAAGAAGCAGGAAAAGATGGAAGCTATGGAGCCGACGAGCTTTTTACCAGCCCAATTTAATCATCTTCTCAGCAAATGCTCCCCACGAGGAACAAGAGGGGAAAGCAAGATCATGAAAAGATTGCAGGCAAAGGAATTCTGCTGGTACTCCTGGACTGATTAAAATTCCTCAGGACTCATGGCAGGAGAAAATATTTTATGTAAAACTTCACCTTGTCTTTATTACATTTGCCAAACTTCTTCCTGTGTAGATAGCGGGAGGTGTGAGCGAAAGACAAAGGTGGAAATAATAAGTTCAGGACCTGGCTGTGGCTTTCCAGCCTGTTACCCATTTCTCTGGGAACGGTGATGGTGGTGAGCACACAACAAGGTGCAAGCAAGGAGAGACTGTGGAAACCCCCCAGAGCCCAGACAGAGTGTGATGTGGCTACGTGTGTGCACAAAGGTTTGTGCAGGTGAAAACCCTGTCCTTGCGAATGGGCCTGATCACAGGCATCAGCTGGCTTGGAGATGAGTGATTAGCATGATTTGGGATGCAGAGGGATGCAGAGGGAATGAGGTCTTAGCTGAAATAAGTGAGTAAAGTTTCCATGTTCATCAAGGATGTCAGGTTCAGTGCAGACTGTTACCAAACCACTCCTGGAAAACAGAGATTGATGTATGGCGAGACCCCTCACTGCTACTGCTGGGTAACATATCAATGACAAAGTACTGCCTGACACCTGTTGTAAATAACGTTTGTCCCATCACCCACTCAGCACATGGCCCACTGCTGCCAGCTCCTTGCTCAGAAGAGGCTCAGCATGGAATGAAAGCCATATTTAAAATACATTTTCGCATATGTCTTTCTGAACGAGGAACAACAGGAGAGGGGTCTGGAAAAGGTTTCCCCCAACACTTTTTTTCCTGTGGTGCCAGAAGAACTAGCCCATGAAATCTCAGGCAAGAACCAAGACTTTAAAGCAATCATGTTTTGCATCACTGTTTCATGAATATCCTGAATTACAGGATTAGTGTTGCAATGCTCCTGGAACAGGGAAATCATCACCATATTCCTGGGTATTTGCTGGGTGGGGTGGTTTTCTCCCCTTGGATCAGGACATCTTTCAGGGGCTCAACAGTGCTGTCCCACTGTCAGGGCCAGGGGCCATGGAGGTGTCCAGAGGGAATGTGGCTGGCATGAGGCACACCTGGACTAGTGCTCCACTTCAGAAGGGGTCCCAGGCATCCTGCCTCCAGCACTTTCTGTAACAGGATTGCACCCAAACCACTTCAAGGTCTGCAGTCCTTTATGCATGGCAAGAGTGCTCTCATTGCCATTGGGAAAGCAAGGATGGCTATGGCTCTTGCCTGGATTGGGAGCCCCTGCCACAAAACCCTTCCATTCACCAGCCTTGTGCGAGCCCATCCCAAGCTGTGGCTGATGCCAGCAGGGCTGGCTCATCCCGCATGATCCTCCTGTGGGTTAACACCTCGAAGCAAGCCAGCATCTGCTGCAGTGTGGCTCCTTGCTCTGGTTGTGGGACTGGCTTCTATCACAAGTCATCTTCCTCACATAGAAAGCAGAAGCCAGGGATTAGAGCGGTTTGAAGTTTTTAGCATGAAAAGGTCGGGTTTGAAAGAAAAAAAGTGAAAGAACTGCTTTTTGAAAGTCTTTTGGTGAGGAATTTGAAAAACCCCTGCCCCCCTGATTTTCAAAAGGGTTGGGGTTTTTGTGTTTTTGTGTTTTGGTGGTTTTTTTGTGTGTTTTTTTTTTTGTTTTTTTGGTTTTTTTTTTTTTTGAGGAGGGGGAAAGATTAATTTTGTTTCACTTTCTCTCTTTCTTGCCTTCAGCTGAACAGCACAATTTCCCCAGAAACACACATTTGGGATAAATACAATATTGCAGTTAAAAAAATTCTGGGAAATGTCAGGAAAAATCAAAGGTGACTCAGTTTCAAACTCTGCAAGTCAGAAACACCTGGGAAACATCAGTGCTGGGTGTGGGAAGCAGGGGATGGAGCGAAGGGAGAGCTCCCATCTCTAACAGCAGACCCCATGAGCTGCTTTCAGAGGAGAGAGCTACAGTGGGAAATACCCATCCCAAATATGGTGCCTGGAAAAGGATGCCACCATCACCATTCCTATGCCCCCCACTGTTTGCCCCTCAATGAGTAAGAACTTTTCAAAGATACATTTTATTAGAATGGTTTGCTGGGTTTCTCCTCCTTAGTCTTGAGGATAAATTCCTGTAAGCCCAGAAGCTCAACCAAGCAAGTGAAACCCTCTTGAGCTAAGCCCCATCCTCACCCCATAGCTCCTTGATGCCTCTGTGTGGGGCATATCTATACCATGAGGATGGTTATTGGCTCCTGTAGGCACTAACAAAGTCAGAACGGGCACTGCTGTGCACCATATAGCCCTTACATAAAAAAGGAGAAAGACCCCCTCTTCTTTCTGTTCCTGAATCTTCTGCCATCTTCCCCTTCTTCCACCCCTTCTTCTTCATTATCCATGTACCAACCATTCCTTTCTTCAGCCTCACCACTGCCAAGACCAAAAGTGGACGAATGTTTGCTTTTCTTTCACACACCTGGCGAAATCACAGGGTGTTAAGGCCACCTATCTGTTTACCCCATGGTGAAATGTTTCACTTGTGACCCTTCAACACTGATCCTTTTTTTTCAGCGTAAATTCATTTGGCTCCTTCTTAAAACTGAGCAGACCCTTTTTTTCAAAAAATGCCAGAATGGGACATTAGGTCAAATTGCATAATTGCTTTATATCATCTCCTCAGAGCAGGTAGGGCACCGATATGTTCCTGTTCTCAAAACTTAAGATTTGAGAATTTCCAACCAAAAAACATCTTCCCTTCTATTCTTCCTCCCCAAAAATAAAAGCCAAACAGAAGCTAACAAAACCAACCGAGCAAATAACCAACAAAAAACAAACCCTCAGGAAAAAAACCCAACTGCCAGACAGCATCAGCTTGGAGTCTTTTAACTGAGCCCAAACACAATCTGTTTTCGTGAGAGAATTGATGGGGGTCTTCTCAGTGGGTTTGCCTTATATCCCATTTTGGGAACACCTTGCTGCCTGGGACAATGCACCACTAGGGAGCACAAACACCCATCCTGGGAGTATTCAACAACTGTTTGCCAAGAAGACCTAATGGTCCAAATATTCTCCCTTAAACGCAAAACTATCCTGACCAAAACTTCAGCTGTGACTTCCTGAAAGGTGTTGAAAAATCTGGCAGGGTGTGGAAAAGCTCATGAAATTTCCTTGGGAAATTGGGCCGGCATTGCAAAAGGCTGCTGAAATATCTCAGTTTCATCCAGGTGGAGATTCAAACTCTCATGAGAAACGAGAAAATCTGCATCTCCCCTGATACCTCAATGTGAAACAGCAAGTTACCAAAACTTCAGGTGCTGTAAATTTTGATTCCCTGACAGCCACTTTAGCAAAGCTTCCCATCTAGAATGGGGAAAATTAATTATGCTTGCACAGCTTCTTTGTTTGAACTGAAAACAAGCTTCTAGGAAAGTTTTGGGTGATTATGGAGATAGAAGAGGCTGCATTTGAAATACTGATGCTCCAGAGGGTTCGTAGCAGAGTCTGGGAATGCAAACCCCATTCTTGGAAAAGGCTGTTTTCATCCCCTAAGGTCAGGCACAGACTTCCCCCCCCCCCCTCCATTCCTCTTTGCCCGGATGCTCACAGAGATTTGCCAGCAATTCCCAACGATCCCTCGCTCACCCGCTGCCTTCTTAGCAGCAAGTTTCGCTTGGCGTGAAAGAAATGCTGCAAAGCGGCGCGGATGCAGCCATCACAGGGGACAAGAGGAATATTCTTCCATCAGGGTCTCAGGGGAAGAAGGGGAAAAGACAAATAAAAGGACTTTTTTTTGGCTCCGGCAGCTGCTGACAGCGGCAGTGCGCGGCGGGATGGTTCTCCGTGCCTGCAGTGCCATCTCCCGGCAGGGCCCGCTCGGGGACAGCGGGAGGATGCTCGGCGCTCACGGAGCGGCTGCGGGAGCCCTCGAGGGTGGGCACATGTTTTGGGAAAGCAGTACTCATCCTGGGATGCTTCCCCCCAGCCTGTCGGGGGCGGGGTTGAACGCCGAGGGGCTGAGCTTGCAAGGGAAAAAAAATAAAACCATACTATTGTCTCAGATTTTTTCCTGCTTTTACTGTAAAAGATGCTTGTGGGGGGAATCTCCAAATGAGACAGGTGTTCTCTGATGTATAGAATGGAACAGAAGGGCAAGAGTGCTGGACATTGCAGCATGGTATAAATGAAAGTACCCCTGAGAAGGTCTCAGGGAGTCCGTGTGCTGTCCCTACATTCCCCCCCTGACTTTTGCCTGTCCCTGCAGCAGTGTGAGGAAGCAAAGGCTCGTCCTTCTCATGTGTCTTCAAAGTATCAAGCAGAGAATCCTGGACTCTTCGGGAACTCCTGGGAGAGCAGCAGTGATATGGTGGAATAGAAGGGTTGAGAAGGACCAGTTTCTACCTCTCCTAGTGGTTCTTGCTCTATCAGATGCTTTGAGCACCAGTTTTGCTTCTGGGAATGTGTACTTGGGTTTTGAAGTGTGGGGGCTCACATCCGGGATCTGCACTGGCTACTGAAGCAGGGGTGTATTCAGGACAGGACAGAAGAGGGGGATAGCAGACATCCCAACCAGCTGGTGAAGCTGGTGTTCCCTCAAGGATATGGCAACCCATCAGATAGGCAGAGGAAAGAGGAGGGATCAGTGAACAGAGAAGCAATCAAATTTCCTCATGGGGCTGAGACAGCTCAGATCTCAGTGTGCTGGATCCCATCTTGTTCCCACCAGTGGTCCCACTCAGCTTTGGCTGTGCCCGGGTTGTGCAGTGTGCCATGTATCCATCTCATGAGCTGGATTCCTCCCACAGGCCCCAATCTGGGACTTTACTTTCTCTGCCTCTCAGCACCTTCCTAGAATATGGATCTTGGCACAGCCAGAGAAAAATGTCCCCCACCCCAGTCAGCATCATTTTAAACCCATGCTATGAATGTGCTCTAACCCTGGTACACGGGGTGTTAACAGCTCCTACCACATCACGCTGTTGTAACAAGTGATAAATAATTGCAGTGACCTCCCGTGTGGATCACAACTGCACTTAGAGACCTCTCTGTGGAGGTCAGGGTTCTGGATGAGGTGTGCTGTGTACTAATGGATGTCCCCACAGTGCTAATTTAAGCTGGGATAGGAATAAAAGCACATCAACTCTTATTTTCGGACAATGGTCTGAGAGGAAAGCAGTTATGCCATTTTGCCAGGCAGTGCAGACCAAGCTCTTGGATGCCTTTCCCTTCTTTCTGGCTCGGTATTTTGGCTTTTCATCCTGGTATATCCTTCAGGCTCTGGGAGCCCTGCATGCAAAAGTGAGTGCAGAAGCAGGTCCCTCACTATCTCTGGGGTAAGCACGAGGTATCGTTTTGTTCAAGGAACTGATAAGTCAGCTTAACTTGCACTTACGGACTACAGAGAAGTCTTAGGGACTTGCTGTTCTCTATCAATACAGACTGTTTTCCTATAAAGAGGTACAAAATCCTGTGCTTAATGCAGGAGTCCTCAGGCTGGCCAGAGGGACCAGGTTCACACCAAGGAAGCAGTCAGACCAGATTGTCAAAATGGTCCTCACTGTCCTTAGAGTTTATGAATGCAGTTTAAAGTCTTGGGAGCTCCACTTCAGTCTGATGGTTTAAGCAAAAGAAACTTTTGAATTTTGATTGCTTTCCCATTCAGCTAAATTCCAATTCAATTTCTTCTGGACACGTTTATAATCTTTCTTCTGCCAACCAGGCGCTTTAATCTCTATCATTGTCTTCTACTGCCCATCTAGTTCAGGCTGCTTCAGCCTTTTTCAAACAAACCCAGATGAAAAGGGCCATCTCAGGACAGGCAGCTCTTCCTGCCAGCCCCCAAGCCCTATGTCCACTCTGCCAGGAGCAGGTAGGGGTTGTGGGGTGAGGGGCTGTTTGGCACCATGCTCACAACCATGGTTAATACCTTGTACCCCAAGCATCCTTTAAACTAAAAGCAGAGAGGAAAAGAACTGCCAGGGATAGATAAGTGTTGCCTGCTGACAAGGAATCAGCCCAGCAAGAAAAAGAACTGGAAAAAAGAGCAAGATGAGATGTGAATGCACTCAGCTGCAGGGGAACAATATTTCTTGCAACAGCAATGAACACAGTAACAGAAAAAGGCTTGTAAGCATCTTGATTTTTTAAAGTATGCTCCTGCTGCCACTGTAACAGCATATACTCACATATAAAGGGTATTTGAGAGCAACGTGAGAAGCAGGAGCACAGTTCCCAAGTTAATTTCTTCCACAAAGATCTGCAGCGTGGGAGCAACCAGCACAAGCTGCACCATGATCTTGCAGGGGATGTGGTCAGCACAGTATACATTAAAATGCCTTCACTTAGGGAGGATTGTGAATGAATGAATGAAAAAATGAATAAATGAATGAATGAATGAATGAATGAATGAATGAATGAATGAATGAATGAATGAATGAATGAATGAATGAAGAGCCTGTGATGGTTTCCTCATGGACCAGAGCTTTCTCCTCTTGCCTCTTGCAAAGCCTGCTGAGGGCCTGCAGAGCAGAGGTGAGGGAGGGAACACAGGCAGCAGAATGATCAGATGGGGTCTGGAGGCAGCTATATCTGCATCAAGCTGTTGGAAATAGTTGATTGGAAGAGGAGGAGAGGATACTTTCAGGAAAACTTTAGTGCCTGGAATATTGGGCATGCTGGCCCTCTACGGGGCCTCTGTGGTTTGGCCCTGGGACACCTTTCAGCAGCACAGCTCTTGCATTCTGTACCTTGTCTCTGTCATCAGCTATACACAGCCCTATTCTGTGCTTACACTTGAGGGGGTCCTGATTTGAAAGCACCTCCCACAAGCACTCCTGCAGCATTACCAGGCTGCCTTGGATGCAGGGCAGCACATCTCCCGTGACATGGACAAGGCAATTCTCCATGCCAGGCAAAGCGCAGGGCAGGCAGAGGATATGGGAAGTGATACATTAAATCCCTATTTATTGTCTATCCAGAACCCAGACAACATGGGTGGGAAGAGTGCAGATGCCACAAACATTAAAGGTTTCTCTGCTGGGAAAGCCTTTCTCTGCTCGAGCTCCTCTCAGCAAGAAGCAACTCTTGATAAAACTCTTTTCAGCAGTGCTGATGGCAGACTGAAGTGAAGCAGCAAACACAACCCCAGCAGGAGACCGTTTAGGTTATTATTTTAATTAATTGCACATGTAGTTAAACTGAAAGGAAAAATAGAGACGTGACACCCAATTATTCAAATCAGTTTCTGCCAGTCACACACGGCTGCTGCTACCACAGTCCCAGCACAAAGCTCTGCCCTCTGCTATCTCCAGAAATACCAGGTATTTGCATTTCAAGGTTGGCAAGCTGTTGTCACGCAACTTTTCTTGCTGTGCAAAAGGGATGAGGAATTGTAAATCTACCAGCGTGACCCCACAAGGAACTGTTTCCTAGAGCCAGTGATTTAGCCTCTCCTACGGCAATGTTTCCCCCTAAAATGTCTCATTCTTCACCATGCAGCACATACTGCTCCAGACAAGCTTCCCAGTGACCTAGGAAGGCGCTGGAAGATGCAGCCCCATAGCCAGAGGAAGGACTCTTTGAGAACAACAGGTATGGAGCTCCTGGAGGGAAACACCCTCACAGCAATGTCAGCTCTGAGGAGATGCTAACCCAAGGGTGAGTTCAGGAAGTTACAGCAGAGTGCTTCAGGTTGGGAAAACTGAAAGTTTTCTTCTGTAGTGAACAAAAATGTGAAAATGAGACTGTCAGGCTTTTCAGGACTGGAGCTTTTGAACATAATTCCCCCTTGGGAGCAGGCATTGCAGGTATTTACAGCTGCCAATTCCTGTTCTCCCACCATGGGGGCAGACATGCCTATTTCTGTCTGTGATGCCAGGCACAAATCCCTCTTGAGCCCCCAGGAAGCAGCCCTGTGGCTGTGATCCCCAAATAGGCTCTCAAAGTCCAGGTGGTTTCCCGATTTCCTGCAGTGCATTTTCCCCAAAGCAAAAGCTCAGAGAGATCTCTGGTGATGTCTCTGCTGTAGAAATATCAGAGATTTCAGTGGAAAGGAAAACTCCCATCTCTGATCACCTCTGATGTGCCTGGGAAGCCCAGTGAGGCCAACCATGAAGATACTCATCCCAGCCCGGCACAACTCTGCAGTTCCTCTGGGTGCAGCCATTTCCCCTGTATCATCATGATACCCAGTGGGGATGAGAGCTGCACCAGCAGAACCAGGCAGACCCACTCCCCAGGGGATGTGTTGCCTAACCAAGGCAGTTGAATGGGCAACTTACCTGATTTTATTCTATTGTTTAAAATCAGTCTGGGGCACTCTGGTGATCTGCCTGTCCTTCTGCACCATTAGCTCGGTGGAACAGGCTCTCCCCTATGCTTATGTATCAGCTACTTCTTCACTCCAGCAATCTAGCTGATTAACAAGTACAATTAAACTTCCAGCCACGCTCCTCCATTTGCATTTCACTTTGAAGTTTGTTCTTTCTGTTTGAGACCTGGAAAAGGTTTGGTGTGTCCCCAAAACAGTGGTTTTTTTCGAACTGTGTTAGTTAGTTGGTTTGAAGATGTTGAATTTCCCTTGAATTCTGGTCCTGCCTAGGTGTTTGAATTGTCACACCACCCTCTTCCTATGTGTGCTGGTAAGTTTCTTCCTGCATTATTTTGGAAGGTGTCCCTGGCCATGGCAAGGGAGTTCCAACACAAACCCTTCTGTGATTCTGTGATTTTACTCACTGTGAATAGAATATCTTCTTTATATCTTATCTTCAGAGAGTATCTTCTCTGCCTCCCCCCACTGTCTCACCCCATGGATGCACTGTAAGCCCTTCAGAGCAGGTGCTCTCCCTGGATTGTGCTGTGCAGAGATGGGAGAACAGTCTTAACCATCACACTTTACAAATGGGTGGGGTTAATTAACATC
>JAWWLV010000100.1:63346118-63380615 GCA_035041135.1 Platyrinchus mystaceus
AAAAAAAAAAAAAAAAAAAAAAAAAAAAAAAAAAAAAAAAGAGACAAAGGCTTCAGTCTGGGTCCCTGGGCTCACACCCCCGCGGAGGGGAGGGTTTGCTGGTGCTCAGCGTTACCTTTCGCACACCCGGACGAGCCTCCTGGTAGATGGAGCCGGGCATGAAAGCAGCTCCGGGACATCAGGCTGTTTGAACTTTCCACTTTCCCCCCCACCCCCACCACCATCTTGAGGGGGGATTTTTTTTTTTTTTTTTTTTTTTCTTTTTGGTTTCAAAAAAAAGCCCTTCAGGAAATGATTTAGGAGCAGAGAGCATGGTCAGCTAATGGGCTGCAGCTGAGGCAACGCGGGGTTGTGCTCCTGTCCCTGCGGCAGCTACGCGTGTGCGGGGGGGCTCTCCTCCTGCATACGCACGTGCCCACGGTCGCCTTGGCACATCCCAGATCCTTGGGCAGGCAGACCTGGAAGCCCTTCCGAAAACAATCAAAATCCCCAAACCCTCCAAACAGCAGCTGCCCTCCACCTGAGTTGTTGAGAAATAGGGACTAAACAAGTTGTGCTCTTCCCCTCCAGCACTTGCCATGTGTCCCTGCCTTGCCCTTGCTCAATGTGCTCCCAAGTGCCCCTACAATTACAAACCAGCACTTGCTACCCAAAATGCTATATGTTTGCTGCAGCCCCAGGCTCTGGGCAGAGCTGTGGGTTGATATCGAGGAGAATCTAGGGCTGGGAGTGTTTACGACTTCCCCTCTGTGGGTTGTCCTCCCCTAGAAAAGCAAGCCAGGCTTCAAACACAAGCAGCACAACAGCAGCCTCTGCCAAGTGCCATCTGTCTGGGAAGTGCAAAGGCTTTTGGAGTCACAGATTGTCCTGCTTTTTCCCCCACCCATGCCTGGAATTATTATCCTCATTTCCCCACTGACTTTAGAGAGGCAAACTACTACTCAGGGCACCCAGAGTCCTGATGCTGCAGATCTGTCTTTTGGGGGGAATAATGATGGTTGAGATAACCCCTCCCAAGACAGCACATTTCTCTTCCAGATCAACCTCCCCACCTGTGAGTTGCAAAGGTGACCATGGCATGGGTGATTGGCAGGACCCTGGGCAAAGTCATGTTGCTGCTGGGAGGGCTACAGGGTATGAGAGACCTGATCAGGTCCCCATGCTCTCCACTATGCTTAGGAGATGAAGGCATCTGCTTCCAGGGAGAGAACATCTCCCTGAGGTTTCCAAAGTGCCACTCGGACACCAATGCCCATGAAGACATGTAAATAGATATTGAAACCACTTGTACATTTTAGGTTACTCCCAGAAATTATTTGTTTTGAGCTTATCTTATCAAGAAAGGCTCATCCGTGGGTAGAATGAATCCTGTGTCATGCCTGGCCATTGAGTAAATCCTGGCATTTCCCACATGGATCTCCCTAGCTTTACATTTGCTGTGGATAGAGAGGATGGGTGACTGCCCTTAATCTTGGAAGCAGCCAAAAAATTATGAGCCTGCTCTCAAAGGCCGGTGCCACCACCATGGATTATATTCCTGGAAGTGAGTGATCCGTGGGGTAAAGGAGAGCCTGGACAATGCATAGACATGCTTCTCTGGCCAGTATTCTGCAGCACTCAGTGATGTTACAGGCTATCCCAAACCTCCCTTTGGCCCTGCCCTCTCAGGCTTTCTATATTTACTGCAGACACAGCCCTCCAAACAAAGAATTCTGCTCCAATCACAATCTTGCAGGTTTCCAATTAATAACTGCAAAATTCTCAAGATTAAAGCAGGCAACCACATGAGCCCTGGGGTAATTTTACCACCAGCTAAAAATCAAGAAAATATTCATGAGAAAAACTGCAAACAATTCTGCTGCCCTTTAGAAAAGCCTTGCCATTTCCCAGCTAGCTCATCCCAGATGCTGCAGGAATAAACTGATCTGCAGAACAGGTCTGGGGCTGACTCTGGAGCAGGTCACCTTCCAGTCTCAAAGTGTGGGGCTTTTGCCAGCAGGCAGCAAGGGCTCTAGGGCAAGGGAGAGGAGGGCAAGGGCACCTTCATAAGTGTGGGAGATGAATGATGTTTAGGCAAGCATTTGGCTTCTGTTTCCTGTTTTCCAGAGCTCTGGAGGCTGGAGGCAGTGCATGGTGCCTCTGAGACGGGGGTGCTGCTGGACAGAGGTTAAGGATCAGGCTCTGGATATCCGTGGGGTGGAGAGATGGAGTGAGAGACCAGAGGGGAGCACGATGGGGCTGAACTGGGGACTGTGACCACCCGGGTAGGGCATGCACCACCTGTACGCCTGCCCCTAATTTGGTGTCAGCCGCTTTCTTCTCTGCCTTCCTTGGTCTTTTTCACCGAATTAAATTAACATTGTTTCTGACTGGCTTGCCACGGACTTCTATTTGTTTATTTTCTTCTGACATGCCAGCAGGGAAGACTTCTTAAAGTTGCCCAATTTGCTTCCCCCTGTCTCCACCCAGCCCTGTCCTAATTAACAAAACATTGCTGTTAACGCATGTTACACCGTCAGCAGGTTAAGGGGAAGAGGCAGCCCTGGAGTCAGACCTTATTCCTGCTCCCGTCCTTTCGGAGAAGAAAGTCAGGTCTCGATGTGGAGGGGCAGGACTGCCACCCCTGCCCTCCTGCACACCAAATCCCTCCCCATGCTTGACTCCTTGGTAGGAGCTTAGAGAGCTTCTCCTCGGGTGCAAAGGCAGCAACGGGGGGAAAAAAAGAAAGTTGCGCTGTTTTTTTTGATTTTAAAATTATGCTTTTAATTTTTTTTCAAACTAAAAATACCTTCTTGTTTTAAAGTTTCCAAGCACGATGCCCTGAAGAAGCAAGAATGACAGATGCTGCCGAGTACAGATGTTTTGCTTTCCTTTTTTTAATTTTAATTAGTAATATTTTCCACACCAAAAACTCACAGATGGCTATTCGTGTCCCTGTGACTGGGTCAGGTCAGGACCAGAATGACCTGCTAGGGACATGGCCTAACCACCCTGCAGCACGGTGGTTATATTTAGGCAAGACTTCTGCCTTATTAACCTGTTAGTTGCCATTGCCTATCTGGCCACAAGTAAGCTGCCCTCATCCTCATCTGCGAGGCATCCTGTTTCCTTTCACTGCAGGTCTTCTGGACAGCCATCTCCCCAAATTCTTCAGCAATCAAACTCCTGAGCTGACCCCATGATATGGCTCCTCCCACAGCCCTACCTCCACCCTCTCATGCACATCCATCCATGCTATCAAGGTTGGTTTTGGGGGTTTTTTTTGAGGAGTCATAATTTTAAACCAGTCCATTGCCTTCAGATATCACGTGTGAAGTTGTGCTTCTCTAAGAGAGCATTTCAATGTACAGCAAAGGTGTAGGGATGGGCTCTGGACAGCATTGGCTGAGATATTGCCACAAGGATGGCTGAGGACAGCACTGGGAGTGTGGGGATGGAAATTACCCCATCTTTCTTCCCTGGGCTTACTGTGCCATGTCTGCCTTGCAGATCACTGATGTCTTCCCAGCATGGCTCTTGCTTCCTCGTGGGACTGTTAGCTTCAAGAAGCCCTCATGGAAAGCCACCTTCCTACAGTGAGCATCACAATCCCAGTTTCACAGCTTTCTCGCACATCCACACACGAGTGCTGACCCATGTAGAGGACTCACTGCTTCCCAGGGAGGAAAAAATACAGGAGCAACATTTCAGGCTCTGTCCTGCTGGGAAGGTTTGTGCTAGCAGGCTGGAGCAGTGATGGGTGAAAAACAGCTGTGGGGAATGCAGGCATGGCAGGAAGAGAGGGCAGGCTCTGCAGCATGTACATATATGGATTATACAGGAGGTGTTTGTCAGGAGTCACTCTTGCTGCTCCATCAGCCTATGGAAGAAAGCCTATATTAAAAAGGCTTCCTTAGGTTTTCCAAGCACCTGCTTTGCTCTGAACAAGGCATTGTTACACAGAAAAAAAATCTTGTAGCCAGACACCTCTATGAATTTTCGGCTTGGTGAACTGTGGTGATGAAAATTGCAAAGCAAGAGGCAGGAATTACTAGGAATGCCATGCCATTATGGTGTGGAACAGAGCCACGTACATCTTTGCCTGTGGCACAGGGTGTGGCTCCGTTCCTCATCTTTCATCAAGATGAAGCTGGAAAAGATTTAGATGATGAGCAAAGATGAGCAGATGAACAGATGAGCAGAGGGATGGATTTTGGGTAGGGAGCAGTTACCTAGGGCTGAGGCTTTTCTGCAACACAAAAGGTGGCTGGAGGGAGAAGGAAGCAAGCAGCATGGGATTGATTACTCGAGGATGTGAAGTTTGTCTCAACAAAGCACCCCATCTGTGTTGCCTGTGGAGCCATGGGCAGGTCTCTGCAGTGAAACAAGTCCAAATTCCCCAGCACAGATAACCTTTGCTCTGGCAGGCTCATATGCACCTGGGGTCTCACCTTCTCCTGTGTCTTTGATGAAGATGTCAAGGGCCATCAGCACCTGAGCATAGCCCAGAGCCCAGCATCAGAGCAGGAACAGTCAGAACAGGAAAAAGGCTCACGTAAGGCTGGGAAAAGAAACAAAGAAAAGATTTTGCTCATGAAGGTGCTGTATAGCACAGTCTGAAAGAGCCCAGAGCTTCTGCAGCACAGGAACAATATATGCCTAATGAATGCTAACGAATCAGCCCTAATTGCAGAGTTCTGAATGTCCCTCTCAAAGCAGAGGACAGAAGAGAACACAGTTTCTTGGTTCTGGGCAGGTATGTTAGCCCTTAGTCCCTCCCTAGAGCCATTTGCTAGTTAACAAGGCTCGTTCATCTTCCGAAGCAGGCTGTTAAAAAGTCAAAGTAAGCACAAGGGCTTGGGCTGTACCAGCCATCTTGGGAGCCTTGAGCTGCCAGGGCTGGACTATATTTGGATACTTGAAAAATAAGAAAAGCCAAGAAAAAACATGAAAGCCTTGCTAAAAAAAAACCAAACAAACAACAACAAAACAAAACAACAGGCAGTGATATTGGGAAGAGTTGGGCCCGATTGTTGTGGCATCTACAGGAGCATCCAGCTCTCCTGGGTGGATATCCTGAGATAACTCCAGGATATCTCAGGAAGAGCCAGCTTGCAGCAGAGCCTGCCAGGTGGCTGAAACAGGGTGAACCTATGCTAGCAGCAGCCCTGCTTAATGTCAGTAAATGGAGCAGAAATCCTCTGCCTTCCCCAGGCCACAGAGTTTCATGTAATAGACCCCAAGTGCTGCAAAGCCCAGCCAGGTTTATGTTGCGGGGATGTGGCTGTCTGCCTTTTATTGTGTTTTGCTCTGCTATTCTATTATACTGCACAATAAAACACCGGTTTCCTCCACTCATTAGCCATTTGCTTGTGCTTGAAGCACACTGAGCGTTTTCACGTGCCTGCAAAGAGAGGTGTAATCTGCTCTTTGGGAGTCACTCACTTCCCTGCAGACCCACTGCCTGCATCACAAGCATGGCCACAGGGTGTGTGTGAATGTGTGTGAGTGTGTGGTGTGTGTGTATGCATGTGTGTTTGTCTGTATGTGTGTCCAGCTGTGTGTACAGGCACAGCGGCATCACATAAACACTGCTCCAAGAAGTACATTCCTCAGGCCAAGCTGGCAAAAGCTGGAAAAAAAAAATTCATGGTTATCTGGATAATTTTAATTTATCCTCTTTATACATCTGCCTCCTAGATTAAATGAGCTATGGGGGCCTATAAAAAGTGGTAAGTTTGAGTGTCAATAAAGACAGCACAGGTGGGAAGAGGAAGAAATAAGGCGCTTCAACAACCACAAATTTGGTGGTTTTTTACTTTACTGCCTTAGATGCAGCTTTTCCTGTATAGATTTTGGGGTTTATTTGGTTGATTTTTGTTTTCAGCACTTTTATGATGCTTCTTAAATAAAAATGAGGTTTTATCACAGGTGCAGCAGTCGAGCAGCTTACGATGCCCTTTGAGTGTTGGGAGAAAAGCTAACCTGGGCTTTGGACATTGGATGGAAAATCCAGGCAGGATTTGTACAGACAGGGGCTGTGCTAGGGGAGAAATGGAGCATCCATTTTCCCTTTACATTTCTACAGAGGTGTGTGTGTAGAGAGAAGAACAGAACCATCTTGGTGCAGGAGGTGACTAAGAGAGGAGGCAGAAGATACCATCACCCTACCCAAGATCAAGCAGGGCTTGGCCTTCGCTTCATGGGTTCTGATTCAGAGGATGGAACAACCCTGAGAGCTTGCAAACATCTCCTACCACCTCAGCACATGAACAAGCAGTCTGTGGCCCCCAATGCAGACTGCAGTTACCCCTCTACCTGTGTTCTGAAGTTCTGCAAAACCTCCCAGCTTCCAAGTGGCCTGCCTCCAGCAAGGACCGATAGTTCCCTCTGCTGGGAGGACTGTGAAGAAATACCTTTGAGGTCCTTTTCCCATCTGAGGAAAACACAAAAATCAGATGTCCCATTCCTTGAGCATCCTCACCACAAGCACCTCCAGGAAAATCCTTCCTCAGGTGTTACTTCTTTCCTTGCTATCCTAATAACTATATAGAGGAAAAGAGAATCCAAAGTTCACATTTAATCATTTATCGAATCTTACTTCTTAATTTTTTTAAGCCCTTCCTCACTGTGGAAATGGGCTATTTCCAGGAAATTTCAGCTTGTTTTTTTTCAGTTTCTGGAGTATAGTCTTTGCTGTCATAGTTGCAGAGAAAAGCTGGGCGATGTATTCCTAATATAGCAAAGAGCAAATGCTTCCCATTTTTTAGATCTCGCAATTCTTTTTTAAGCTGATCTGCAGAATCTGATAACTAAGGAGTTTTAAAAGTTGGATGGTATTAAAAACCAAACAGAGCATCCGGCAGCTACTCTCCTTCATTTCTGGCTCTCAACAGGTAATTCTTCATTAGTCTGAGGCATGTGGTTATGTTTCTCAGTCAGATAAAATAGCCCTTTCTGAGTCCTGTCAGCCTGAAAGCCCATTAATTTTATCTGGGTGGATTGGTAAGAACATATGGGACTCTCCTCTTTTCTTGATCCAGTAAATGAGGGTCCAAATTAAGAGCAGTGGGAAGAGGAAGAGGAAGAAAGGGTGTGCTGAGGAGGCAGAGGCTTTGTGTCTTCCAGGAGAGACAGCAGCAGGGTTAAGGAGAGTGTCTTAAGACACCCTTAAAAACCAGGTCAGGAAAGAGCAGAGACATTACTATTTAAACAGCCTAAAGCAAACCCTGCCCCACCTTGCCTGTCTGTTTTGGGGTGCAAGAACCCTGTGCTGAATTAGTTTATTGCTTCCACACCGTGACTTGAATCAGTTATGGTGGTTGCAGAGAGTATCCTGTAGCTCTGCCAGCTCCATGTGGCTCCTGCAAATGCAAAGTGATGCACCTGGGGAAAAAACAGAAAGAGTCTCACAAAGCTGTATCTGACAGAGAACAAGCTCAGAATACTCCTGAAAGTGGGTTTGTTGTGGGCAGATTTACAGAAGTCTCAGCATCCTATTCATTAGCAGCCAAAGAAGCAAGCAAAGCTGTGCTTTGTTGGGGGAGAAATGGAGAAGATGTCTGTGCGATCACACAGACCCTGGCGAAGCCGCATCTTGGGTTTGCCACATCGCCTTGACCCCTGCCTCAGACAAGAAGCAGGGCTGGAAGGAGCAGAGGGAAAGGTGACAGGCCTGATCAGAGTCACACAACAGCTCTGGTCACTACAAGTGACTAAATCAGTTGGGACTCTGCAGCACAGAGAAAAAGCTGAATGGAGATGTTGGGAATAACCTGACAGGTTAAAAGAAGGTGGAAACTGAAGTATTTCTTTTTGTTGTTGCTTGCAATACAAGGGTGAAGAAGCATCCAGGGAATTCACCAAGAAATGGACTTAAAATGAACACAAAAGGATGCTTCCCCACCCCCACTCCCACCAACCCAATAAGTGTTTAAATTGTGGAGCTTGTTGCCAGCAGATCTTGTAGTTGACAAGAGTTTCTACTGTTTTCAAAAGCAACTAAGTAATATGAGTGGAAAAAAAAATCCCATCAATAGCTATTAAGGGCAAAGATACCATCTTGAGAGGTGTGGGAGGGTATGGCCATATGTGTCCTATGTTGTGTTTCTCTCTAAAATTTTCACTAGTGGGAAGTGGCAGAGGGTACATTTTAGAGGAGGAGGCTGTTTCTGACCCTTGCTGACTGTCCTTATGGTCTTTACTATAAATTTTGGATGGGCTGGGGACAAGTCATGGGAAGAATCAGAGCTAAGCATCATTCAGACTCCAGGGATGAAAAGAATGGTAGGCAGTAGAAGGGACCCAGGTCCAGCTTTACTCCATTTACATTCAGCTTGGCTCCTAAAAAGATGTGTCACTGCTTTCTATCCCCTCTGTAGCCAGTAGAGACAGAGGCACTGTCACAGAGTGGATAAGGATGACCATGACGCTCACCAGAAGTGTCTGAAAGCTATCAGGAGTGTCCACCTCAAACAAATACAGCAGGACAGCCATGTAGTAGTGCCTCCCCAGTATATCATCCCTGCTGGCAGCAGTCTGCTGCTCTAGGAGTTCCTTAGCAATGAGCAGCTCTCTCTTCACTAACTCTGTCACTGATTTTGTGACTGCACGAGGCTGCAATGTCATTAGCCAATGACAGGCAGATGCCTAGATGCCTGGTGAATCTCTGCATGCTGTGGATCTCAGCTGATATATTCCACTGAAGATCTGCCTGGGCATGGAGTCAGAAGCAATGTGTTATCTCATCTCCAGTTGCTCCATGTGAGCATCAAGCACCCTGCACTTCCCAAAGGGGTGGCACCTCTCCGTCTGGTCCAGATTACTGCTGCAATTTCAACCCACAGTGCTGAGGGCATGGATGAACCCAGTGAGGCTCACACAGCAGCCCAAGACCTATGCCACAGGCTCAAGGTCATCAAAGCACTTCTAGCCTTGATATTTGATGAAAAGTGTCAGGCTGGGATCTCGGGAGAAAACGCTGGCATGTCAGGCAGCCGAGGAATCGGCAGCTCTTGTCCAGAGGAGTTTCCTGACTCAGAAGCATCATCTCTTTGCAGCCTGGAAGACAAAAGAAGGACTAAGAGAGTCCTTATGCCAACTCCACACACAGTGGCTGTGTCAGAGCCAGAACACAACTTATCCATCTTCCAGCCCACACAAGAGCATTTGTGCTTAGTGCCTGGGACTCTTCATTAAAGACAGCATTTGTATCTAGGTGCATTCAGCCTGTTTTTAAACACAGGCCCAAGCCAAGCCAAAGCCCAAACAGCAAGTCCACCTCACATAGTGTAAAAGGACAAGTGATAATGGTTTTAAACTGAGGGAGGGTCAACTTAGATTAGGTATAAGAAAGAAGTTTTTTTGCAATGAGGGTGGTAAAACAGTGTCACTCGTTGCCCAGAGAGGTGGTGGATGCCCCATCCCTGGAAACATTTAAGATCAGGCTGGATGGAGCTCTGAGCAACCTGCTCTACCTGAGGATGTCCTTGCTCACTGCTGGGTTGTTGGACCGGATAGCCTTTAAAATGTTCTTTCTAACCAAAATTATTCTAAATTTCTGTGATTCTGTGGTTTTGTGATAGTGGAGAACTTTGAAGCCTTACCACCTCAGGTCAAATGCAGTTGAGTCTTCATAACCCAAGCACACAAATTCTGACTTTAAGCAGCGTTGAATTTTTTGGATAGTGCCTGGAACAAGGAGCTTTGCACCCTGTTTCCTCAGCCTTCACTGAGCTCACCAGCCAGGCTGGAATTTGCAGGCACAGGTCTGTCGGTGCAGACATAGTCTTAAATTAGACCAGCTAAAGGAGAGAGAAAGGGAGGGAGATATGATCCCACAGGAGGAAAGAGGCTCATTTACCCTCCCCACCCTGGAGGCCCCAGCAGCGTGCTGGCTGCCTGCTAGCACTCAGGAGCACACAGGCAGAGCCAGCAGCAAGCCATACTGCTGGCTGGAGGGAAAGAGAGACCTGTGTTTCACCCTCCCTGGCCACATTGCCTGTCTCCTGCAATGTGACCAGGCTCCTTCTCCAAGAGTTCCCAAGGCTGGAGCTGGGGAAGGAAGCAGAGAATATCATGGGACACCTGTATTTGTACCAAGCATTGCCTGCCCTGTGGAAGGTGATTATTGGGATGTTCTCAGATATGATGACAGCATTGCCTCTCTGCTCTCGCTTCTGCCTTTCCCATATTTCCAAGAGATAATGATCTCATCTCCTAACTGTTGAAGATCACTCCTTGTCCGTTCTTCCCCTCCCTGTTCCCCTCCACTGTTCATTATGGGATAGAAATGTTATCGACCAACAATCACTAGATGTCAAAGAATCTTATCACAGAATCC
The DNA here is from genome assembly GCA_035041135.1 of Platyrinchus mystaceus. NCBI lineage: Eukaryota > Metazoa > Chordata > Aves > Passeriformes > Tyrannidae > Platyrinchus > Platyrinchus mystaceus. The sequence continues at coordinate 63,356,440 of JAWWLV010000100.1, forward strand.
AGCTGCCAACATAGCCTAAACGTGCTTAGGAAATGTCAGTAAATTACAGGAGAGAGAGAAAGTGAGAGAGGGAGGAAACGTTAGTATGAGCAGTGAACTGCAATTAACTGCTCCACATTTGGAAGAAGCAGGAAATGTATGGAGGAAAGCAGAGCTAAGGGGTCATTGATCCCTGTAATTGAGGGGAAACTGAGAAATTGATGGTTTAATGGGGTTCAGCTGGAAGGAGAGTGTGTTTTGTGGGCCATATTGGGGCAGAGAGAACATTGTTGTTGTGCACGAGGCTTATGACCCATCCTAGTTAGGTCACTCAAGATACTCCCCAGTCTTCCTTGGAAGCGTCTTATTTGTGTTGTTCAGCTTGACACCTCTCTGGAAAGGACTTCTTGTCTCATGGCCATGCCCAGACTATGCTTTTGCATTGGCACAGACCTGTGATCAGCCTCCTTTCCAAACTGACTGGATATCAGGGCTTGGGTGTTGGATTGCCATCATGGCAGATTGCGATCCGTTGTCTCTAAGGGTGTGCCCAAGAGTGGCCTGGAGAGGGGTCAAGCCAAAGCTGCTCAGTCTGAGTTTGCCTCCATTTATCCCACAGACATTTTCCTTCAGAAAATACCATGTAGAAGATACTACACAACCACTGACCTGGGATTCACTGGGTGGCTGTTTAACAGTCCTTGGGGGTGGGATGTGATTAACTTCATAAGAGGCTCCAAATGTACTCAAGGGTTACCCTTTCAGGTCCTACTGCCTGTCCCAAGAGCACAACAAGGATCATCCCTGCAAAGTACTGACACACTTGGCACAGCTGGTGGAAGCCAGCAGCTTACAGGCTCTGCCTTGCCACACCACATCAGGGGATCCTGCCACGGTATCTCCTGCTGTGGTAAGATGTGATCCTCTCACCTCATCTAGTCAGGAGGTTGGGTGGTCCCATGCAGTAGTGTACAGCAGCAGTTTCTGCTATGAGGGAGGCCTCTTCTCTCTCTAACTGCAAATATCTTCATGGAGATGATACATCATATCCTTGGCCAAGCTGCCTGAAAGCCAGGAATTCAGGTCAGATCTGCATGACCTCATGGAGTAATCTAGTCTCTCTCTCCCTCTGAGGCAGGATCAAGCATCTCTGGAGAAGTCTTGAACTCTTATTTTCTCTATTTGCCATCACCACTGCCTGATTGCTCCCCATACATGTCATCAAACATTTTGACCCACAGGAGCCCGCAATACTCAGGACCCAGTTAGACAATGCAAACTGCCACAAAGACCTGAAGGCTGTCCTACAGACCCATTCAGCCCATCTCTCTCTACTTCTCCATCTGCATCTGCATCTTCATCTCTACTTCAGTACTCTTATATCCCTAAACCAAGCTTCCAGTCCCAGGACTGTTTCCATCCCCCAGTCTCCTACAGCATGCTTCTCCTCTCCTAGCCCCTGCTTTCCACCGTATCTCTGCTTTTCATCTCACACTCCCCAACCTCCAGATTTTCCATCCAGTATACACCCTCCCTGTTCTGTGAGAGAGGCTGCAGAGAATGGAGCAGAGCTGGAATGGAAAACACAAAACACTGCACAAACATGTCTCCATGACCTGGCTGCTCCATGGGAACAGTCTGACCTTGGCTCTTATCCCATGGTAGAGGCAAGATGTTTTAAGGCTCTTTGTACCACTGAGGAAGAAACATTGACTAGTACAGTTCTCAAGGACAACCACAGGTCATCTTCTGTGACTTCCTTGTCATGCCATAGACACCAGGTCCCAATTTGGGAACCACAGACCTGATGTCCTGCAGGTATGGGTACCACTTACTCCATTAGGAAGATGTCAAGCTCAGACTGCTCATTACCTGCTAGATTAAATGATCACTTGCAAAATTCACAGGCCCTTTGGAGATGTCAGCATCTAGTAGTACAAGACCATTCCTTGTCACTGCAGCTCTGCTCAGCTCATGCTTTGCACAGCTGAGGCAGGCACCAAGAGGCACAGACCTGTGTTCCTCCATATGCTCTCTGTCCTGCTTGCAGCTGCTGCACAGCCAGGAACTGCATGCCTCAGGGAAGCTGTGCTTCCAACTCTTCCCAGAGCTGCAAAAGCACAATCAGGTCCAGGATTCCCTTTACAATCCAGGTAAGGATAGGACAGGTTAATAATTTTCCCTAAATGGAGTATAGGGTGAGCAGAGGATTTTTCTTTTTCCACAGGGTCATTTCCCCACTCTTTGCAATGAGATGTTGCCATTTAAGAAATAGCAGATTACATTTATTTGGCCAGTGAGTGCATCCAAGAAAGATGCTCAGTGTTTGGGAAAAGATGCTCACCCTCCTCCAGGAGATGATGACATTTCAGTCTTTCTAATTAAGTTTGTGTCCCAGACCAGCAGAATCTGGAAGATATAAATCTCATTTTTCTCCCCTTTGTATTAAATTCAATTTAATGTTTGTGTAAGATAAAGAGCTTATAGCCCTGGATGTCTTTGTTCTAACTCCCCATGGACACCGCTTAGGGCAGCAGGGTCCTCTCCTTCCTGCCCCTTGTCCTAGGGCTCTCAGCTGCATCTGCTGATAGCCCAACTAGCTTAGAGAGCAGTCACCTCCCACTGGGAAATCATAGAGACACTTACTCTTCTCAATGAGTTTCAGCAGCAAAGGAAAAGCACGATAAGCAGCATAGAAGTTTGTCCTAGCTAGGCAAAGTGGTTCTTGTGGCTGTGACACTTGTGTTGCTGTGTTGGAGAGTAGTGACAGAAGAAAAGCTGAAATTCTAGAAATCAAAATCAACACGTCCTGAGACAGCCTCTGTCTGCAAGTGACCTGAAACAAGGCAAATATCTAGACACCAGCTATCACTGCAAAATTTCCAAAGCCTGGACACGGCACACTGTTCCACCAGTGAAGGTGAATCTTCAAAACCAGCCATAATGACACTGCTTCCAGATAATTTCCAACCATCCACTGAAAAACTGCTCATGACTCTGCTCCTCACTCCTGGCAAGTGCAGTCACTATCCAGTCATCATTTGCTGACGTGTAGCTCACCAAGGTCCTGCAAACTTGTGTTGTTTTTTCTCTATCTGTTCTACTGAGCACAGCTGGAGCTACAGACCTGGTCTTTCTTCTTCCCTGTCTACCTGTGAGTGTAATGGAGCTGATGGTGATCCTGAAGCATATGTACTACAGAACGGCAAAAAGCAGTAGGAAAATCCCTTGTGGCAGCACTTCAGCACTGGCTCTGCTGGGATGGAGACCTGCCCTTGGGTTGTGTTTGATGTGGGGTTTCAAGTGTAGAGAGGTTGGTCCTGTCTTTTGGCCATGAGGAGAAGTATTGAACACCCCAATTCTGTAGAGATTCTTCCTTTCCCTTCACTGTGTCCTGGGGATTGGTGACTGGGAATCTGCCTGCACTCAACTGGGGCACCAGCTGGGGCTCTTCTATGAACATTGCCCAACAGAAGGAACAGCCTGTCTTCCCACCCACACAGAGCACAACAGCCCTGGAACCCCGTGAAGCACCTGCTGTGTGAAAGCCAAGCTCAAAACCCAGCTACTGCTGAGAAACTCCTCTGCTCTTCCAGTGCTGCCTTATCTCCTCTGTTTCTGCTGTGACAGTGGAAGGAGGAGGTCATGGAGCCCTGGGAACCTGTTGTCCTCTCCCCCTGCTCTTGCCAAGCAGCCTTCCCTGCTCTGTGCAATTACGAAGGTGTCAGTGTTCATTTGGCTGGGCCTGCGACAAATTCACGTAGCCCTCAAGGGACTCAGAAGTCAAGACAATTTCAAAGGGAAAGTAGAAGTTTCCACTTGCAGCTTTCTCACTCTTTCCCATCTGGTCCAACACAGTGATTGGGAGGGCAGAAGGAGAAGAAACACACGATGTGGCTGAAATACATCAAACCCAGAATTTTCATTAACCATGCTCAAGAGTTATTATTCAGACCTTCCTGATGCTCCAAGACTGCATTTAGTTGGCTGAAAGCTTTTAAGTGCAGAGCCACTGGATATAGGCCAAATCGTGTGACTGTGATGCTGTCCATGACCTTCTTCAGGCTCCCTGGACTTTTTACCTCCCAGGTGTTCCAGCTGACCTGTAAAATCAATATTCTGGGACTGCATATTTAACTGAGAGCTTGTCTTGGGCCAAGGCCTCAAAGACGTAGATCACAGCTAGGTGTTTCTGGAAAAAGACAGGCAGGAGACAAGAATGAAAAGGGTGTAGACATCGGTGCAAGAAGGGAATAAGCTCATGCTGTTGAGTAGAAATAGCATAGTCATAGAATCACAGATTCATATGATGGTTTGGGTTGGAAGGGATCTCAAAAGTCATCTCGTTCCAACTCCCCTGCTGTGGACAGCAACACCATCACTAGACCAGGCTGATAAAAGCTTCATCCAACCTGGCCTTGAACACTCTCAGGGATGGTGCATCCACAGCTTCTCTGAGAAACCTGTGCTAGTGTCTCACTGTCTCACTATCTCACTGTAATATACAATTTAAACCTGCCCTTGGGCAGTTGAAATCCATTCCCCCTTGTCCTGTCACTACCTACCCTTGTGAAGAGTCCCTCTCCAGCTCTCTTGTAGCCCTTCAGGCACTGGAAGGTTCTCTAAGGTCTCCCTGGAGCCTTCTCTTCTCCAGGCCAAATGAAGTCTCCCTTCTTGCTCTAGGAGCAATCAGACAGTGATACAAAGCATAGAAGATCCAATGGAATGCGGATGTTTTCGTATGTTTTCCAATCATTCTGAAGTTTGGGCAATCTACTGAGAGTGGGAGACCCTAGGTCCATCTCTCTGATTCACTTATATCCTATGCAGATACGCATGAGACAGGCTTTCCAGCTGGTGTCCTCTGCCATTTCTATTCTAGTGACTGTCCTGCTTTGGATAAACCATTCAGTATTCATCAATATCCATCCTTTCTCCAAAGCTCTCTTCTCTTGACTACTGTAGTACTTGTTTGGGTAGCAGGAGCCTGGTACTCAAACCTCTGATTGGAGCAAAAAAGGGTATATATATTTTTCTTTTGCAAACCTTTAGTGACAGAGGTGGATGGGGAAGAGTCCAGGTTTTCCCATCTTTTGTCTCGAGGATCTGCAAGGCCTTCAGAGTCCATTTGCTACCTAAACTTTTAAAGATGCTGTGGTCCCAGCTAAGCACAAGCTGCAATGGCTGCAGCCATGAGTGCTGCTGGCAAGCAGCTGGGGGTATAACAGTTATCTTCTCTGCAAAGACAACTGAAGACAATACCAGGGTAGTGCCTACGTGTGCCTGTTATAATTTTGTTTTAATTACTGCTGTAAAAGCAGTACCCAGATGAGATCAAGTCTTCTGAAAAACAAGGGGCAGTGCTTGCTCCAACTCTCCATCTCTATCTGCATATCCAGACTTATAGTCTGCCTTGAGACAAGAGGTAACGAGGAGTAATAAGTCTGTAAGAGTTATAAAAGCGAGAGGGGCAGCTCAGCATGGCCCCATGTACCTTTGTTGAAGACATTCTGGAGAATGAACTGTTTCAGAAGCCAGCCTAGGGGGCTGTGCGCCCACCCTGGTCCTTCCCAATGGAGAAAATCTCATTTCCCCCCACTAATTGATGCAGAGCCACTCAGCCCACTGAAATTACAGAGAAGAAAGGGTTTTGGGGTTTTTTTATTGGCCATCTATTAGCATTTTTAATTTGCTACATGAGGTAAGTTTAAAAAGGTGCCAGAGAGCAGTTTAAGAAATTAGCTGTTCTTAGCATTTTCTATTCTTTCTGCCTGACTTGGGTCCTCAAAGCCTTAATTAAAACTAGGGAGTGCTTCCAATGGAAAACACTGCAGACAATGAATGGCAAGGAAAGCTGTAGCCCCCCACTGAGCATCATGCTTCTCTGGGAATTTTGATAGGGGCAGGGAGCCTGACAGAGCAGGGGTGAGAGCAGGGTCATCTCAATGCTCCACAAGTATAGGAGGCACGTGGGCTGTGGAGTGGGACTACAACTTCAGGAGCTGCTGCAGGAAGCAGTGCTGGATCCAGGAATGGGTGAGAGGGGCAGGCATCACACCCTTGATAGGAGACTGTTGGGGTCTCCCTCCTACTCCCTGTTGCCAGTTAGTAGACAGATTTGCTTACTGGAGGGATTTCCCTACTCATCACTCATTACTGGGAAAAATTTCTCCTCCTCCTTGTTCCCCATCAAATCCCTTGCTGTCAATCAGCAGCATCACTAGACACTTTGGGAGCCCTGGAGGAACAAAAGGGCTTTACACAGCTTTTCCAGCACATTGTGTAGTAATATGGGAGAGAAGCTTGCTGTAGGTTGGTTACTTACAGGCAAGAGCTAGATTAAAGCAAGACCCAATACCATCTTGCAATGATGAATAAGTATACAAAAAAAATTTTGAAAGGGCAGACTCTCAAGAATATAGGTAACATTTAACCTCCTCTGCTGCTTCTTATCTTCCATTCTCATTTTAGGCCAAGCTGGACACTTTCTCCACTGACTCAGAATAGAATTTCTTTTTCTCAATGCCTTCTCCTCCCTGCTCGCTAGCCATGCTGGGTATCCAAACTCAGAGAGCCAGGAAGAGGCCACACTGCTGCCAACATGTGCCAGAGCTACAACCTTGCTCTTAACCTCTGCCACGTGATTAAAGACAGCAGGCACATCTCTGACTGCCCACCATGAGCCTCAGCCCAGCACCAACATCTGTACCAGGCAGCAAAAGAGTAGGATGCTAGAGAAGTGAAGTGCATGTCCTCCTTCCAGAAACAGGGAAGTGGCCAAGTGAGAAGCTGCAGGGAGCTGTAGCCCAGACACAGAACATAGCTACAGTTTTGCTTGATGCTTGTCTCAGGATTTATGTTAGAGAATAAAAATGTGTTTTGGAAGAAGGTTGGGCGTGGAAGTAAGTGTTAGCTAAGCCAGGGACAGAAGAAGGACCACCTGCCTTCTGCGGCACAAATCATCCATGCACAGATGGGATACTCTTCCCTGAAGAGAGAGTGGTCACAATGACCTTGCAGGAATGTAAAATTTGGATCACTTTGCTCCACATGACTCCACCTGTTGAAATCCAAGGACAGAATGTGGCTGGAGCTGCTCGTGGTGTGGATTTACAGGCTCAGGATGGAAGCAGTCCCCAGCTGTCTTTTTGGCAATTGCTGTCTCAGCAAGCAACATGAGCTAGGTCAGGGCCACCCCAGGCCATTACTCTATGGTGCTGCATTTTTTAGCTGTAGTTGAAACAGCATCTACAGATCATCTGCAGTGAAAGCCTCCAGTGTTAAGCCCTCCTGTCTCAGTTCCTGCCTCTCAACTTCTACCGTAGTGCAGAGACTTAACTAACCCATAGAGAGGACATCCTCATCCCTTTCCCTCGCCCTTTGTCTGGCAGGGTTCAGCAAGGGTCACAGTAGATGAGACTGAAATTCTGTGCTGGACCACACTGGGTGCTCCATCACCAAAACGACCAGATTCTTCTGGAGTAACTGGTACCTCTTCCAGTGTGGAACAAAGGTTGTACCTGCAGGTACCACAGCTCAAAATAGTCCCCAGCTGGACAGTCCCCCCTTCTGTCCTGCTTCCTGCCAGGCTTTCACTCAGCCCTTCACCTGTACCTGGGTGCTGAATAACTGCACAGAGCTGCCACCCTTGTGTCAGGTCTGAACAGGAATTTCCCTATATTTTGCCATTAAAGAGGGGTGAGTGATTTCTGGCTGGCTGCCTCCTAGCAGCATGTGAGGGATAGAGCAGGACTGATCCCCTCTGTGGTGTCTCCATGCCACATGTAAGGAACAGGTCAAGATGACTCTGCAGAGGCTGTGACTGGTGCTGTCATTAGGCAGCTTGAGCAGAGAGCAGGAGCTTCTGCATATCCTGCAGACCCCGGGAACCATGCTGCATGTAGCTGGGTACCATCTGTTACTGCCTTCCCCACCGACTGTTCATCCCTCTCACATCCATAGGGCTCTTGTTAACACAGCTCTCCACTGATCAAACCCTGCCATCATGCTGGGCTCAGTTTTCCTCTTCCTCCTCTGAGGAGTCTTGTGGGGGTTACTCCACCCCAGCTTTAATTAACACCGGGGAGAAAGTGAAAACAGCTCTTAGTTGATCATGGCAGGGGACGAGACCTAATAAACCCCAGGAGAGGAAGACTGACTGCAGGAATCAGGGTAGTAAAACCAGAAAGCTCTGAAGCAGGGCTGGTCTCGGGATCCGCAGCCGGTTAGTATTCAGCTGGAATGCCACGTTGTTATAGACAATGCATTAACATCAAAGCCGCTGGGTCAGCAGTTTTAGTTAAGTGATATATTTCGTATTATATTTTTATTGTGTGTTCTTTACACTGTGTTTTTATTTTTATGTTTTCATGTTCGAATTTCTGCAAGAATTTAGTGCTGCTGGAAAGCACTCTATCGACAGCCCTAGAGATTGAAGCTCTTTGTCTATATCCAGGGAAGGCAGCGTGCTAGCAGCCTGCTGGCACCACGCTGGCTCTTTGCCTCAATCCCACTCACAGGGATCACCTTTAGAGATGAGAGAGCAGTTCTGTTGGCACTGCCAACAGAGAAAGACAAGGACATGTATTTGTGGGATCCCAACCTAGGATAAAACACTCTGAAGTCCCCTTTGAAGCCAAATTTGCCAAAAGCCCTTATGTTCCTATGCCCCACTGTACCAGAGGGGGGGAGGCACAACACAGTGGGATTTCAGGGTGGATGGTGTCATGGATGCTTTTGACCTGCAAGCCAAAAGTCTCCTCTAACTGCACAATTTAGGAAATCTCATCTGCTGCAGAGAAGTGAAAACATCAGTCCCCCTCCTGTAGGACCACGATCAGTGAAAGAAAAAGCTGAGATCAAGCTTGGTTGGGTGATGGGTCAGCAACAGAGTGAAGTCCCCAGTCTCCTCTGACACTGGTAAAGGGCATGGGGTGACACGGGTTGCTGGTGCTGCTCCCCTTCCTTGCACCTCTCCTTGCCAAACCATTGCTTTCCATTCGCTCATGAAAAGCTGAATTGACAGGAGAGGAGAGGATTAACCTTTGCCACCCGTGTAGGCTGCTGCGTACAAATATTTCTCTCCAAAGCATAAAGTAATAAATGAGTCTTCATCTTTGTCAAACACCTTGGAGTCCATTTGCCATGTCTCCCCAAAGGCAGCACAGCGGGGCAAAGCACTGTGTAAAATACAGGAGGACTATAAATCTCTCCAACACTGTATGGGCATTTTACAGCTTGCAGTTTTCACTGAGAAGTGGCTGTAAATAATGGAGGGGGATATCTGCCACCTGTCTCCAGGGGAGGATTTATTTGGGTGTAAGTGCTATAGATCTTCGTATGTATGCTGCAGCTGTAAATAAGCAAAGTTTAAGCAGTGACCAGGATCTGTATCTCTCTCTCTCTCCCCCCCTTACTCTTTTTCTCTCTGTTGTTTCACCTGTTTGCTTCCCTACTGCTTTAGACTACATCTCACTCCTGAGGTGAGCACATGCCTGGAGAGTCACTTGAGGAGGAAGTGAGTTGCTGTGATTGAGTACAAATTTCACTTTCACATTCAGCCCATGCAAAGGATTCAAGGGAAAGAGAAGCTGATAGTTAGGATTCAGGACCTGCTGCTATGTACTCTTCAAATGCTCCTTTGAGTTCTTGGTTCAGGATTTTAATGATGCTGTTATTCTTGTGCAGAAGCATATGGTTTGCTCCAGTCTGTTCTGTGTTGCTGTATGCTGGCCCCTGTTTCAAGTCACTTCACTCAGGGAGCTGCTGATTGTACCTGGAGGGAAGTTAACTCTTTGAAGGCATCGAAACTGCCAGCCCATGGAGCGCACCTGTGGACACACCTGGGATGTGGCATACACTGGGATGTGGCATGCAGAGCCAAAAGGCTTTGCAGATAACTGGCACTGTCAGGACATGCCAGGCTGGTTAAGAGGGAGGATGTATTCCTCGGGCATTGGGGAAATCTTGCAGGGCAAGTCCAGGTGTGTGTAGCTTCACCTGCAAAGATGATGAAGGATCCAAAGAAGTCACTGTTGATGGCCATAGCAAAGCAGCCCTCAAAGGGACTGCTGGCATAGTACTTGGTTTCCACCAGCAACCTACAGCCTAGCTGGTTGTTGTCCCTGCAGCCAAGACCCAAGCAGAAAGCGACCTGGTTCTTATGCTGTGTTTGGGAGCACAGAGGCAGATCTTGGACATATCCAGCTACAGACTGCAGAGGGCTGCCCTTGGGCTGCGCAGTCTGCACTGAAGTAGAAGCTCCTGGCCCCTGGGTTTTGCAACTAGGAGGTGGTGCTGCGGGCAGTGTTGCGGGCAGTGTTGCAAGAAACTAAGTCACCTGAATCTACCATTCACTGTCAAGTCCAACCAGAAGCATCTTCCTTCCACATCTAGCTCCACATGTTTCTCCAAAGGTTCCCTGAGCACCACTCAAACTCCAGAAGAAGAAATGCATATGTATGGCCAGGGCCTCCCAGACATTCAGAGGCCCATTTGATGCATTTTCAGCTCTTGGCAAGCCAGAAAGAAACCAGAAATCAGAACAGTAACAAAAGTAGTCACCCAACTGATGTGGGGTGGCAGCAGATCCCCATCCTATCAGCTTCACACTGTACACATGCAATAAAAAGGCAGACCCAATTCAAAACAGCTTGTAGCAATCTCTGCATTGCAATATTACATAATGCCCTTCCCTTGCCCTTCAATATCTTTATAAATTCTACCCTCCCTTCCTGCCCACACAGCGTCTTACAGAAATCAGAGGAGAAACAAAGAGCTGAGGACAAGGAGACCCGACATCCCGCAACAAAGAGCTCTGCAAATTCTTCAGGAGATCCCCATAGTGCGATTAGCATCTCTTTACAGCAACATCATCTCTCCTTCTTTTGTTTCCCCAGAGGAAGATAAAATTGTCACCAAGCACCAGAGAATGAAGCTTGATGAATACTGAAAAGTCATTCACCTGCAAAGGAGGATGGACTGATCCCAGATGGGGACGGATGGGTGACCGCTTTTAATTAATGTTTCCAGAAGCTGGGGCAAGAAGGAATATCGGGGGTTAGAGCTGTGAGGGGAGCATAAGGAAACAGGGCTGGTGTTAATGAGAAAGGACAAGTGCTACTGGCTGAGCTGTGAGCACACAGTCTTACAGGCACACATCCTTAGTCCCCTCTGCTCCCACATACTCAAAGCAAAAGCAATCTTACGCTGGTGGGACACAGCCCTGCTCCAAAGCCACCCCTCTGGGCTTCCACACCATGGGCTGCTCTGGCCATAAGTCCAGTTGAGGAGCCATGGCTTCACCCTGTGCTTTGCTTTGCTGTAGGCAAGGAGCTCTTTTGGCTGCTTCAGACTTCCTTCCACATTTCTCCATGAAAACCAGAAAACACCTTCTGAATTAGAGAACAGAATTACTATCGCGAATTTTCTTGAGTGTGTCCTCACATTTTTTTTTTTTATAAACCAGCAGCTCTCAAAAATGTTTTAGAGCAGGTAGATTTTATGAAATGTTGTTGCTGAACAGAAATTTGCAGTAAGTTTGTGGGCAGTTTGAACCCTTCTCAGTGACTTCTCATATCGGTGTTTCCTATAGTGACTCATTGTCTTCTGTATAAACATCTCTTACTGACTGAAGAAAAAAGGCTCAATTAGGGAAGAGTTCCTCTATGGGTCTCCTGAAATTACAGTAGTTTATATTGCTGCCCAGTAACCTGGAGCTAAATTGCAGTGCTTCAGCACCTCAGGCAATTGCTGTTTCTCCATTCATATGCCAGAAACTGATGGGTCCAAACAAAGAGAGTTTCACTGGCTGAAGGAGAGTAGGAGATGTAGGCAAACCATGGAATACCCTAGTAACATATTCCACCGCTCTCACCTTAAGGAGAGGGGCAACAGATGAACTCCAGTTACATCATGCTCAGAGTCCTTTAGAGGTGCATTTGACAGGTTCCTCTCTGGCTCCAAGGGGACAGGCAGTTTATTGGGGTTTGGCCATATTGCATATGTGAACAGATACAGCTTTAGGACTAGTTTAGGAGGTCCATCTGGAGGTCCTCCTGGTGCAACCAAGTAGACCCAGCATCTCAAAGCTATCTGTTGATCTATCAGCTTATCAGTCAATACTGCTCCTGTATGGTGTCCAAGACTTCACTTTCTTCTTGCATATGTGACTGGGCCCAAAAATTCATCACATGTCTTCTGCTGCTTGTGAGCTGGGAATTCTTGGTGTCATGATGCTCCCCAGTGTGAGCTGTTTTGGGAAAGATTTGGAAAAATCACACATAACAAGCGAAGCACCGGAACTGCAGCTGTGTGAGGAGCAACCTAATAAGCTAAGACTAAGGTCTGACAAACAGATAATCAAAGTGTGAGAAAGGCAAGGTTGTGGGGTGGAGAAAAGGGATGGAAAGAAGTTGTTTTCTATTTCTTACAAAAGAATTAGGAAGCATCAAATGAAAACTGTAGGTGACAGATTGCAAATAAAGTTGATTTTTCTAAACAACACCTGTGGAACTCACAGAGTCACAGGCTACTTGAGACTGGCAGGGACGTCTGGAGGTCATCTTGTCTAACCCCTCTGCCCAAGCAGGACTACTGAAAGCATGATGTCCAAGACTGTGTCCAAATGTCTTTTGAATATCTCAAAGGATTCAACCTGTTCGGTGCTTGGTCACCAGTACAGTAACAAAGTGTTTCCTGATGTTCGGGAGAAACCTCCTGTGTCCCAGTTTTTGTTCATTACCTCTGCTCCTGTCACTGGGCACCTCTTGAAGGAGCCTGGCTCCAGCCTCTTTCACCCTTCCTCCAGGTATTTATATACATTGATGAGATCTCCTCTCAGTGCTCTCCAGGCTGAATTGTCCCAGTTCTCAGCTTTCCTTGTAAGAAATGCTCCAGTCCCTTCATCATCCTTATGGGTCCTTCAATGGATTCTCTCCAGTGTGTCCACATTTCCCCCATAGTGGGAAGCCAAGAACTAGACACAATGCTGCAGCTGTGGCCTCACCAGTGCTGTGCTGAGGGCAAGGATCAGTTCCCTCAACCTGCTGGCAATGCTGTGCCTAGTGCAGCTCAGGATCCCATTGTCCTTTTTCTCTGCAAGGGCACTTTGCTGGCTCATAGTCAACTTGGTGCCTTTTCTGCTGAGCTGCTTTCCAGCTGGGTGGTCCCTAATATATGTTGGGCATGGGGCTGTTCATCCACAAACTGCATGATACTGTGGATTTGAAACATCTACACAGGTCCAAGCATAAATTATATGAAAGGTGTATGTGGGTGGACTTACTGTGATTGTTTACGACAAGGATGCCAGAAGTGGTTTGGGACATCTGGGAGAGTTCTTCTCCTTGTTACCTTTCTTAGACTTTGCTGTTGGCCATGGTGTGAGCTGTGAGGGACATACCCACATCCCTGCGCAGAAGTCAGCTTGTGCTTGGAACTGATCCAGGATACATCTTAGTGGGAAACAGCAAATAAAAACTTGGGCTGGGGCATGACAGGAGATCCACTGCTAGTTTGGGACAAGAACCAGAGGGCTGTCAAAACACTGGTGAGGAGTAGTTTGTTTCAGAAACTCAACTCTATTTTTTCCATCATCAAGAGGTGGGATACTTTTCTTGCCTAGAACTGGAGCATTGCTCTTAAATTTAGCAGTCACTGTCTCCAGGATACCCCATCTCTATGCCCCCTTTGAGACGACAGGTTGCTGACATTTCCATATGCCCTCGTTTTTCAGCTTCCCTATCTGGAAATGACACCCCAGGCTGTCACAGCACTGATAGGGAGGTGAGAACTGGCTTTCAACTTTTTTTTTTTTAACTCCTTTTGCCTTAAAACACCTTGAAAAATGTTCAAATAAATTTTCCAGCAGCAGTTTATTTACTTTTGCTCACAAAGCCATATTTATCTACAAAAAAAGAAGTCAAACCTCCCGAGTGCTTGAAACACAAGAACACGGGGCTGGCAGGGACTTCCAGACTTGCCAAATCCAATCCCTGCTGTTGCAGCAACACATCACAACGTCCTTTCAGAGCTGGAGTCTGCTCTCTCTTAAAAGCTATTTAGATTTCTGCCTCTGTGGCTCCTACTGGGTGGCTGCTCCAAACCCAATTGCTCTAATGATTCGAAGCCCTCAACTAATTTCCAGCCTGGTTTATTCATGGCCAGTTTATATACACTTGTTCTCATGCCAGCACCGTCCTTTGGCTAAAATAGCTCTCCTGCCTCTGTAGTGCTTATTCTCCAGACGTGTTTGTAGAAAACTATCCCCGGCCTTCATTAATACATTGCAATTATTTGTTTTGCCTGCTCTTCTGCAGAGGATATGGTCTCTTGACCTGTCCCTTCACTTTAACTGCTCAGGCTGTCATGCCCTTGCAAGCTCACCTTCAGCTTCCTCCCACCTAACTTGAAGAGTGACATGGAATCTACAAAGGATTGTGTTTTCACTAGGAAATGGGACTTAGGTGTGTGTTGTAAGAGAAATGCCATCCCATGCCCAGGCCTTTCCCCCTCCTGGTGTGCTCCTGGAAGGAGTAACAGTCTCTGTGAGCATCTCTTATACAACCTTACAGAAAAAGAGCTCCATGATTAGCAGCAGCTTCCAGCAACAGAAACAGAATAAGAAGCAATGGCAGGATAAATGGCAATTTATTTCAAAATATGTAAATCTGCTCATTAAATAATTCACATGAGTTTTCACACATGAAGGTGGAAGAAAAACCTTGGCAGCTGTGTATATCCTTTCTCCATCAAAGCCACACTGTCAGCAGCTGTTGTTCTCTTTCATCCTCAGATTTTTCCCTTTCTGCTCTCCATATTTCAACCTCCCTTTTCTATTTCATCACCTGATACTGGATTTCCAGAATCCTCGTACCATCAGGAAACATCTTCCCTTCATTTTCCCCATTTTTATTCTGCAGCCTGCCTTAAATTTTTTCCATCTTAGGTACAGTGTCTCTCAGGATCACCCAGAAATGAGATTCCTGTCTAACTGGAGCCTTTTAATGTCCTCAAGAAAAAAATAAAGGTCTCATGTCCTGAGGGCTATTTCTCAGCAGTCTGCTCTTACTGGGTGAGATGTGTGATGATTATACCCGGTCAAGCTTCTTTTCTGGGGAGACTCCCATTGGCTGCAGCTACAGCTCCCCCTGCATCCCACCCTGCAGTGTTCCCAGCACTGTCAGGACCACATCCTAATGGAGAGGCAGAGCAGAGCACTAGCAAGAGCTGCCCACTTTCCTTAAGAAGAAGAATTCCTCCAGTGAAACCGGGGTGCAGTTCCTGAATCACAACTGATGAGAGGAGGTGTTCAGGGAAAATTAAAAGCAAAACAAAAGACTGGCAGATATTAATTTTGTAAGCAAAAAGTTTAAGGAAAACAGGGGTATGAGAAGTCACGGAGTTCCCATTTCTGAGTGATGGGTATTTGAGAGGGATTCACCTCAGATACTCCACACAAATTATTTATACCTACCTCCAAGTCACTAAGATTCAGCCCAGTGCAGGACAACTCAGAAGAAACATTTTATTTAATGCATATGTTAATTTTCATGCTTTCCTGCATCAGTCAGGACTTTCCCATGTTTCATGTCATTAGGGAATGGGGAACTCCATGCTAACAAGAATACTCTTTGTACCTCTATCCTTTACTCCCAACAGTTTTCTACTGGTAGCATAACCATGCAGTCCCAACACAGATGATAGGATTCTGGCAGAACAGGAGCCTGGCCCAGAGCTATTTTCCCATGCTATGAATATTTTTAAGATTTAAAAAAAAAAAAAAAAAAAAAAAGACGAAGAAGAAAAAAAAAAGAAAACAAACAAAATATCTATTCCAGATTGGGCTAGAACTGGAATAATAATCCTTCAAGACTGGTTTGGCACAGTCAAAGTATTTCACTCCTGTCATTGCCGACTACTCTGCTCTCGCCTCAAACATTTCTGTTACCCTGGCGTTGTATTTCTAAGTAAGCACTGAAGGAAGTCAGAGACCCGTAGTTTTACAATTACAAAAGGTATTGGGAACAATTAGTTTTAGAGTTGGGAAATCCATCAATCCCAACCATTTCCCAAGGCAAGTTTTGGTACTGAGAAATCAGAAATTAGTATTTTTTCTGATGGAGGGAAAAATCGTAAGATTTCCCAAACATCTCCAAACCGATCCCCTTGAGCCAGAGGATTTCACGGTGCTGTTTCCTTGTCTTCTGGCAGTGAAAGGCAACCATGGGTAATGAAATGGATAAGCAAAATAAGAGACAGTTCTGGGATCAGATATCCCTTGCCTCGGCCACTGAAAACACCACAGATTTGTTTCTTTATGAGGCCCTGTATAGCTGGGCTGTTCCTCTGCTGGCACCTGGCTCTGATAATATGTTATTTTCATACTCCAATCACCAAAGCATTGATAACCTCATGGGGAGCTGAGATAGATCTCTGTTTAGTACATCTTTCTTCATTCTCAACAGGTATTTTCCCATTTGCCCTTTTACCTGTCAGTTTTGATGGCACAGCATGAAGTAAAGAGACTCTGTCACTTTTCTTCTTTTTTTTTTTTTTTTGGTACCATTTATAATTTTTACTGAGTAAAGCAAGGCATGCTCCATAAATCAGACTGCAAGTTAGAGAGTCACACTGCGGAGTGTGCAGCAGGATGAGGCACCAGCTGCTGTTTGCAGATGATAAAGCTGTAAATATGAGGCTGGTTTAAGGAGGCAGCCCCTAGGTTGTGACACCGTGTGTCTTTGCAGCCCCTGTATTTCACAAGAGGTTCTCCAAACTATTCAAACAGCCCCACCAAGATGGGATGCCAGGTCTGTGCCAGCCAAATCCACAAAGCCAGTCACCTGCGTGGGCGTGCAGGGGCTGGAAACATGTTCAGACCTTCCTGAAGGTCACAGCAGTCAAATATTATGCCTGGATTCATTCAGTATGCAGCAGGGAGCAGGAGCAGACTCTGCTCCTCTTTTATAGGACCTTGAGTTGTTTGATGTAAGGCCGCATGCAAATCACTGCCCAAGGATGTGTTTGTCATATAATTAATATTAGCTCCCACCCTGGAGCACACTTCTGTCAACACAGAATAAATATTCCCCATTAGGAGGAGGGTTGTCTGGGGAGATCAGGACTTGAAGCACTTGGCTAGCTATGCTAGCCATCAAGGATCACTTCCCTGGTGCTTCAAGGCAACCAGTGAGCTACAAGATTGCTCATTTTTATTTCCAAGAGTTTTTGATTTGGTTTGTTTTTTTTAGTTTGTTTAGGGTTTGGCTCTTTCTTTTGGTTTTAAATTGTTTAACTCAATTTTCCCTTTGAAAGTGGCCTCTCCCTTCCCCAAGATGTGATTGGAAGCCTGTTGTCCAGAGATTTCCAACACAGTTATGGACATGTAGGGGAATGAAGAAGCTCAGAGCAAGTCTGGCTCTGAAGCCAAGCATGAGCCCCACAGTCTGGTGTTACAGCAAGAGACAGATACTTATATTTTTTTTAATAGGGGGGAGATAAATAGTGCATTCATTGGAAAATGTATGCGGAGAGAAGGTGTAATGAATTTTCAGATTAAACTTGGCAAGTGTTTTCAAGTTAAAGAGGAGATGTTTAATCACATTTTCTTGCAGAGAAGGCTGAATGCTGGGTTTCAGCACAATTTTTAAATGAAATGTCTTCATTTTTTTTCAGCAATGCTTGTGTTTGTCAGCCTGATGATGTGCCGAAGGGGCTTAGCAAGGGATCTCAATAACTAGTTGAAACACTCTGGCAGAGCCTTCACTGAGTTTCTGGGCTTTAGTACTTTCTGATCAAGAGAAATGCTGAATAGGCCAAAGAGCAGCAAGTTTTGGCTCTGCTTACAGCTCTGCTCAGAGCTCTGCTCACCTCCATTTGCATGGCACTGGGCACTATCCCCTGCCTGAGCCCAGAGCCAGGGACTTAAAAGCCAAAGGGACCCATGGTGGTCCTGCAGGGATGAGATAGGCTGTGGATATACACAGCCTGCTGCACTGGGAGCTGGGGCTGGGTGTAGGAAGGAAGGATAGTGGCATGAGCCAGAGTGGTGATCCCCCTGTCCCCAGCTTCTCCCCCTTCCAAGGCTTTTGTTGCAATTGCATTGTGAGGCTCCCAAGAGGTGGCATTTTCTGATGGCAGTAAACACAGAATAATTTGTTGGTACTCAAAGAGAGGCTGCCAAGGTAGCACAGACAAAGGTTTCGTTAAAAAAAAATATCCTAAGCAAAATATAAAACAAAAAAACTTACATGTACACACACACATACACAAAGATTATGCAAATGCTCCAGAAAAGATGAAAAATTAAGCATTCCAAACTAGCAAATAATTCAGTCTTCTCAGTCTCTTTTTTCTCTTTTCTTGCCTGCATGGGATCTGAAATTACATTTTACCGCCTGCCTTTCTGAATTGTCCTTGTACCTTGCTGCCAAGTTGCATCCCCGCAGAGGACATCGTATCCCCAGGGAAGAGACACAGCGTGCTCTCCTTGCCCAGGTCCTCAGGGACAGGCGTCTGCTCAAACACTGCCTCTGTGCAATGTGCATGGGGGGCTGCTGTGCCTCCTCTCTCTGCTTTGGAGCATGCAGACTGGTTTCAACCCATTCAGCAGGACAAGGGGTATTTATGTGAAGACCAAGAAATCCCTGGGATATTGCAGTGGGCACCAGGTGAAGGAGAGGAGATCCTGCTAATATTCTTGTTGACAGAAAGGTCCTGTTGTGTGGTGGGGATACTCACATGTTACTAGGCAATGGAGGAACCATCCAGCAGCCTCCAGCCCAATGTGTAGAGCAGGAGAGTCACCCCTCCAACTGGCAGGATCCCTGGTTGTACATTTATCACATACATAGCACTGAGCTTGCAAAGGCTGGGGGGAAGAAAGGTCAGCTGCAAACTCACGTTTTGCAGAAGGGAGATGGAGTCTCAGGTAGGAGTAAAACACCAAGCAGGGAGGTGCACAGCTCACAGTGTACTGACCCATCTTTTCTCTCCCTGAGCAGTACAGACAATTTCAGCAGTGGCATTTCTGTCGTACAGTGGCTTTAACAGTGTGGTCTGTCAGTGCCGGCAGGTAGGAGAAAGCAGTTGTTTTGCTCTTGGCTGAGGTTTTTAACACCCTCACTTGCAGCCAAACAGCGGGTTCTGACTCAGCCATTGACTCTGCCTGCAGTATCCTGAGTTACCCAGCTCAGCTGGTACACAGTGCTTCAGAGAGTCAGAGCAGCCTGCTCTGGGGGCTCAGCGTAATGAAATGCACACAGGGGAGCAGGGAGCAGCAGGAACAAGAACAAGACACCCCAGGATCCTCAGCAAAAATGTTCACCCACACCTCTTTCTTAGTAATGCTTTTGACCGTAGAGAAAGGAGCTTAAATGAGGTGACCTTCAGCACCTGTTGGTGGTCCCCTATCTCCTGGCATGAAACAGAGGTTTCTTGCCATTAGTATCATTTTCCAGCCCTGTCATAGCTTTGTCTCCATGCATCCATTTGTATTGACTATGTTCACAGGAGTCCTTGGGGTGCCAGGTTGCTCCCTCACCATGCACTGCCATCTTCCTCAGCTCAGCAGCCCCTTGCTGCCATGAGAAGTCCAGCCTGGGTTCCCTCTCTTCAGCCTCCACCCCTGCAGTGAGCAGATTTTGCACAGCAACTGCTGCATGTAACTCCAGGAGGGTTTGTCTACAAGATCTGCTGTGCTTACAGATATGGTTTAGTGGTGAACCTGCAGTGCTGGGTTGGACTTGATCTTAAAAGTCTTTTCCAACCTAAGTTGTTCCATGAGTTGATGATCCTGAAAAAAATAAAACACTCGTTGTACCACAGCTGTCTTGCACAAAGCAGAGGGAAAAGGAAATTTTTGCTGAAGATTAGAGCGCAGTGTTCTCAGAAAGAGCTGATTTTGGCTATCAAACTCTCTCCATAAGAAAGTGTCAGAGGACTGGCTGCTGAAGTGATTTAAGGGCAGGCTAGACAACTCACAGTGGTTGTTCATGGCAAATGATGGAAATTATAGAAAAGAATCCCCTTTTTCTGAAGCCACACTACAACCCCAATCAGCAAACTGACAGAAAGTAAGCTGCCTGTATAAATGTATGTATTGAAATGTGGAAATATGCACACACACCTATATTTAAGCCATATCAGCTGCAGTTCATTATCTGTCCTCACAGCCAATGTGTATGGAAGTGGTGCAGAGAAGATGGTGAGAGGTGTGTTCACCAGTGTGGCTGGTAAGAGAAGAGTTCGTGGACGTACACTTGGTGTGCATCCTGGGGACTTCTGTACTACTTGGTACTTTGTTTTCTTGAAGCTTCTAGAGACTGGAACATTGTGAAAAATCTCAGCCTGTTTGTTTTATTTATAGTCCTTGTGATTTCATGGCTGAACTTGCGGATGCGAACCCCAGCAATTGAAAGGCCAGCAGACAAATCAATAGATCCAACAGCTGCTCAAAGCCTCTTCCTTTTGGAAGCTTCATCTCATCACTTCCAAATGCACAGGGCAGACTTACCAAAGGGCAGACAGGAGTGGGGTGGTGAGCAGTGCCAAAGGGAGGTGGAGCAGGGGCAACTGTGGGGCTGCACTGGTGCTAATCCAGAGATGCCAGCACTGCTGCACCCAGACTGGAGCAGCAGCAATTAGCACCCAACAGAGTTGCTAGTCTTTGGTGAACTTGTGCCTGGGTTACAGTATGGACCTTTGCCTGCTGCTGGTCCTATCCCAGGCTTTGCGTGGTGTGGGCTGTTCCTGCCACAGGTCTTGCCATTTCGTCAACAAAGACAAGTTTCAGGGAAGAGTAAGAAGAGGAAAGAAGGAAGGCTAGGGAAATCTCTCCTTTTTACAACTCCTTTTGATCATGAGGGTTTACCCTTTAAATGGTTAATCTTTGGTATCATAGTTGTGTCTACTTTAGCTGTAGATTCTCAGTTAGACACCACTAAAAGCTTCATTGGCTTTGCCACTTTACGTTGGTTTTCAGTCCTCTCCATTGGTGTTCCCGGCAGACCAGGCTTCTGAAAGTGTGTATGAAAACGCAGCAGCCAATCAGCGCAGCTAGTAAGCAGGGAAAAGTTTACAGCTTGCAAGTTCTTCAGGTACAGTAAGCTCCTGTATCTGTTTTATGTCAGCCTACACATCCTCCAAAAAAAAATGTTGCAAAGCCATGCTTCAGAGGCAGCCTTGTGAGACAGAGGGGATAGTGCAGCAGCTGTGGGATGAATTAAATACAACACTAAGAAAATGCATTCCTTAGAAGTTTTGTTGCAAGGTGCATTGGGGATGGAGCATGCTTTGCACTCAGCAGGTCCCAGGGACCATGTGGAAGGGCTGATTCTGGAGCTTTAGGCTGCATCCTTGAAGGAGATGCAATATGGGTGTCCTGCTTCCAGCTTCCCAGCGGACTCTCCTGCATAATGTGCTGGAATTTGTTTTGTGCTCTTCAATACACACAGACATGCCCTAAATTGCTCACATTGCAGGGTAATCTATCTAGCATCACTCTGTAGTAGCATGCAGAAGTAACAGTGATGCAGCAGTCATGGTAGCTCAGGGTTTTCAAGGCAGGGGGTCTGAGCTGTGTTACTGCTGCAGACAGGAGAAGAAAATACCTTCTGCTACTGCAGCACCCCCCCAAGCCGTAAATGCTGTAGGGCAGCCACCAGTTTGCTAATTTCTGGCCCACAGATGGATCCCACAGGGATGGCGGTCCTGGCTCACGGAGCACAGCCGGCAAGACGGCTGCCCGGCGTGCCCGGCTCCTGCAGAAGGCTCAGTGGCACTGACACAGAGCAGACACCTTTTTGTGGTGCACACACATAACAGGAGCAACAAACAATGGCGCCGTCTGCCAAGCTGCCCTTCCCATTTGAAGATGCACCCACCTCACAGCTTTAATTTTAACTAGCCTCCCATTCCTGTCCCTTGCTTTTCTGCTCTGAAAACCCACTGCTGGTTTCTCTCCGTTCTGTTCGTACCCTGGGTCATTTCCAGCCTTGACCATTTTCAGCCAAAGCCCTGTAAGGACCCCAATGTGTGCACGTTTTCAAACTCCAACAGTGCAAGCCAGGACCACAGAGGACCTGAAGGAGTGAGGACATTGCTAGACTGAGTGTTGGTGTCTCAGGGAGAGAGCATAGCTGTGCCATGGCATCATAGCAGCTGTGCGAGGTCAGTCTTGCTCCATGCAAGGTGAAGGGGAGAAGGAAATGCTGGAAATGCATGGGTTTTTTCCAGAGTCCTCCTCCAGCTCCATGTTGCCTTTTGTGCTCTTAGCCTCTTCCAAAGCTCTGTCTGGGATTTGCATAATTCTGTGCCCTTCAAACCAGCTCCACAAGTAAAGTTCGTGGATACGGGTGAAGAGGTTACTTGAGCCAGGGATCTACAGAAAGCCCCTGGCAAGGCAAGGAATAAGCTCACATCCCTCCCTGTGGCCCTTCCCTCATAGAAACAGCTACTGAGAATGCTGGTGGGATTTATAGCATCTACCACTAGGTAGTTTCTTCTTGAGGGTACTTCTTGTCCCCTTCCACTGGGTGCAGTATCACAGTCTGTGGCAAGAACATCTCTCCCCAGAGGCCCTCGGACTCCTGGACCACAGAAGAACTCTCTCATTTCACCCCATGCAGACAGCTTCACCTTCAAGATGCTTCCCATTGGGGAACCAGCATAGGTAAGCCTGTGCTGCCTCATCCCACTTCACCAGCTCTGCTCCCTGATTACACCAGCACATGAGCAGCGAAACCTGAGTTGCTTTGCAAGCGTGTTCCTGAGAAGCAAACACAAAAGGCAAAGAGACAATTCATTAGAAACTCAAGCCCCTGGGAAGGGTTGTTTGGGGTTTTTATTTTTTCATCACAGAATCCACCTAGTTCTATGATTTTCAGCTTATCATGCAATGCTGCACAGCTATAAAAATACGAATACTTTACATACAGGGATCAGAAGAACTCAAGCCTATCCGAACAACTTTATTAAGTCAGATCAAAGCCCAGATATCTCAGCATCCTCATAAAAGTGCATGTGTAAGGAAGGCATAATATCATGACAAGCAGGTATGATCCTCCTCTCCTGCATTCTTCCCATGCTACAAATATTAGAGAATTGTAGTCTTGATCCGTATTGGATCTCTCTTTTGTGAACTCATTCAGTCTCACCTTCGACCTAGGTAAACTTTTGGCAGTGACAGCACCCTCTGGCAAGGAGTTCCCCAGCTAAATGGAAACCTGTCATCTCTGATTTGGTTTGAATCTGTTCTGTGCAGCTTCCTTTGATGCACTGCAACTCTTGATCTGCAGACAGAGCCCAGGTCCAAAGATTTTTCACTTACAGCTTCCTGCAAGGCTTGTTGTTTCTGCTCTGTACAGGGCATTAGAGACCTCAGGCCATTCCCGTAATACAACAACCAGAGCAAAATGCCCTGTCTTTGTTCCTGCTCACTGCAGTAGACCCCATCTCTGCTGCTCATTGTTTTAAGACTTTTCTATTAATAGCAGAAACAGACATGCCATTTCAATAATTCTATTCAAATTAATGCCTTTCATTATACTCCAAACACAACATCAAAGGCTTAGATTGCACCCTGGCCCTTTGTGAGACAGAAAGAGTTCTGGTATAAAGATTTCCATCAGAATAGACGTTTGATGGGAGAAAGCTTTTTTGTCCATCAAGAAAGATAAGTTTCTTAATGGGATTAGAGGCTTTGGTTCTTGTGGATGAGTGACTGCAGCAGCTAGGAGGTCCTTTCCAATGGTAAATTTTGTCCCAGAGCTCACCGTGAGAGAAACATTTCACATTGGGAATGTTTTATTTTTACTCTGATTTTTTCTCTCTGTGAGAGGAAGGTTTGTTTTCCCAGGACTGCCAAATCCTGGTATTGGCTGGCATGACATAGAGATCATGGTGTATCTTGGAGAGAGCTGGGACTGCACATCACTGATGGCTAGGAGAAGATAAGATCAGAGACCACTGTGTCTGCAAGGATCCTTTGCAGGCTTTGCCAACCACCCTTCTCCGCAAGCAGACACAGCCAGTAAAGAGGGTCTAGACCAGGGATCGTCAAACTACGGCCCGCGGGCTGGATCCGGCCCGCGAGCCCCATCAATCCGGCCCGCGAGCCCCCTCCCGGCGCCACCGAATCCGCCGCCGCCGAATCTGCCGCCGGCGCCACCGAATTCGCTGCCGCCGGCGCCGCTTGC
>JAWWLV010000100.1:63386634-63407437 GCA_035041135.1 Platyrinchus mystaceus
ACCAATAGAAAAACTTATACAAACTTTTAGGGACAGTTCTAGGGATTCTGGGGGTTTTAGGGGGTTTCTGGGAAGGGAAGAAGGTGACTCTGGGAAGGAGAAAAGGTGATTCAGGGAAAAAAACAAAGGAATCCGTTTTGCAACCCACATTACACAATAGGCTTTTGATCTTAGGGCACATTTTACAGGTTTTTTTCATTTTTGGAACTTCATGTCTTCTGCAACAGACCCCCTCTCAGCTTTCTCTTCCTGAGGCTGAACAAGCCCAACTTCCTCAGCTTTTCACTGAAACAGAGATGTTCCAGTCCCTTAATCATGAACCCACTCCAGTAGCTCCTTTTCTCTCTTGCACTGAGGAGCCCAGAGCTGGATACACTATTCCAGATGTGGCCTCACCAGGGCTGAACAGAGTGGCAGAACCACCTCCCTCAACCTACTGACAATGCTATTCCTAATGCCCTCCTGGATACCATTACCCTTCTTGGCCCTAAGGACACACTGCTGGCTCAGGGACAGTTTTTGTCCACTAGGACCCCCAGCTCCTTCTCCACAGAGCTGCTTTCCCAGAGGTCAGCCCCAGCCTGTACTGGGGCATGGAGCTATTTTTTCCTATGTGTGGGACCCTGCATTTGCTTTTGTTGAACTTCAGACAGTTCTTTTCCCATCCTTCCAACTTGTCAAGGTCCTTCTGAAAGGCTGCACAACAGTGCCCCTGTGGAGATGCCAGGGAATGAACCAAGGATCTCATGCTGAAACAGGATTTTTTTCTATTTGACAAAATAAGGATTTTTCTTTTTTTTCAATTATGATTGCCTAAAAGATCCCATAATGAAAGCATGAAAATAACAAACACAGTCTTAAATAAACAGAAAGGTAAAAAGAAAAATAAAAAAAACCCCACAACAATCAGCAAATGAAAGATACAGAAAATCAATCAAAATCTGAAAATATGCAAGAAAGCTTTTTGCTTCTCAATACACTTTCCATAAGGTAGATCAGGCTAATTAAAGTGGGAACATTCATATGGACTCCACAGTTTTGCCCTTCTTATATAAAATCCTTCCCTATGTTAAGACAGCACCATATTCTGGGGTTCTGTGGATCTTTGGTTTGGTAGGATCCTTAGGAATCCAGTTCTAGCTGAGTCCCTCAGAGCATCCCAGCCCTGCAAAAATCTGGTCAGATTTTTGAACAGACAGCTCATGGGGAGGAGCATGAATGCAACAGACCCAGAAATTTGTGATTTCCGAGCCTGCCAAAACCTGAGAAAGAGTTAATACAGCAAATGGGATAAAGGGCACTTCTGGACATAATTTACTTGGATTTTTAAAAAGGATTTTTGGGGGAGATCCTCACAGGAGACTCTTAAGGAAAATAAATATCTGTGGAGTAAGGGGCAGCATCCTGTTGTGGGTCAAAAACTGCTCAAGCAACGGGATACAAAGGGTTGGAGTGAATAAATGACCCTTGGAGCAGTGGGAGGTTAAATGGAAGAGGCTCAAGGGACTAGCTTTGGGAGGGGCATGACTGAAAATATTTATTAATGGTTTGGAGAAGCAACAGGACAGAGAAGGAGGTGAGTTCTATCCAGGTGGCATCATACTGTTTAGGGGTTTATTTGTTAATGGTAGAAGGAAAGAAACCAACAAAAGGACAGAAGAACTATGAAGGAATGTGAGAAGCCCTAAAAAGATTTGATCAAGCTGGGAGATAGAACAGCTGGAGAACTGTAAGTGAAATAAATGCAAAACCAAGCAGCCAAGGAAGCTTGTCTGTGCTTCACAAGGGTTCTGAAGGGACGAGCTGGAGCTTAGCAGAGTCCCCTTAGGGGAAAACAAGCCCACTGCCATGGCATCAGGCAGAAGGAAACAACCAGCAGCTGGTAGAGTTGAGAAAAGACAAATTAAAAGCAATCGCCCACAATGTAATTCCTTAGTTGGGAGGTGACCAATTCCAGGAACGAGTGTCTCCTCATTGTACTGCCAGAGGTGGGAAGGAAAAGAGGGAGTGAAACATCTGGAGGTGTAAAAAAAAATCCAGCTGTAAAAAAATATTGCTGCCATTCTGCAGCACTCAGGTTGTGAGATGTGCAAGTGTGAGAAACATGTGGGTGTTGGGTCCCTCATGTTACCACAGGCACAAGAGCTTGTCAAGGGTTGTCAGGGTGAGGACAGTTCTGCCTCCAGCTTGCACAAGTCACTGGGAAGGTGGTTTGAGACTGGGCCCATGAAACCCTTAGAGACCTCAGAGCATCTGCTCTGGGGACAAATGAGTGCTGTAACACTCCTTTTGCTGGAATCACAGAGATATCGAGTGATTTTAGCAGTCTATTGTACAAGGGGCTTTGATAGAGCTGGTAAGGTGATCCCAGTGCCCTGAACACCATGGTAACACTCAGAGCCTGAAACAAGAATCCTTTGGCTAGTGAGAAAGAAGGCTGGAGACTGAGAAAACAATTAGAAAGCCTAGAAGATTTGTCACCAGACGTTGTTATATGGTGTGCATGGTGCTGTCTCCTGGCCCTGGTACATCTTCTGGCTATGTGGTTCTCCAGTAGTTACTGGCTATGGTTTGCCTCCTGGCCGGAGCATGTGGCCAGGCTACAGCCAGAACAAAGCACTGGCATTTCTGGGCTGGCATTTTGCATGCAATACTGCTGTGTGTTTTGTCCTCATGCCAGGGGCCAGCCTGCCCTATCAGCAAACTGGTAACCCTTCTGTTAAGATGAATTGTTTCTGTGCTGATCAGAGGATATCCATGAAGCCCATCCTTCTGACTGGGATGCACAGAGCAATAGCTTTGAAGCTTGCAACAGTATGTAATCCAGAGCTACTCTGGTATTTTATGCACAAGTAAGGCCAATGAAATAAAATTTTCCCCCATTCAGCTTTCCTAAATTAAATTTCTAAGTGTTTCACATTTTGAGTTCTGCACCGCCTATGACAGTAGCTGCATTTTGTTGATGACACCTGACTGGAAGAGAACCAGCATTTGATTCTGAGTGTCCAAGCCCTCTTGAACATGCAGTGTCTTTTCCTGAGTCTTCTCTCAGATATGTTTCTGCTGCTGTTCATCATCCTTCACATTTTGCAATTAGCTCAAGTATGTGTTGAGAGAAACCAGCAAAATGTTCCTTGTTTCTCTCGAGGATGAAGATCTGAGGTGCCTGTGCTGTCTCAAGGCTGGATTCTGATTTCCAGAAAGCACACCACACACAGCAACAACAACCTCACCTTGGCCTTCTATGCTGCTCTCCATCCACCAGAAGGCTATCAAGACTTGCTCCTTAACAGTGCTTCAAAGCATGCTGTCAGAGCTGCTCACATCATGCCATCCTTCACCTCTGGACCCTCTGGGATGTCATTTGCCACTGTTGCTGAGTTTACTTTGAAATAAAACCTCTCAATGCAGTGAATTTACAATTGGCAAATGCCTGTCTTTGGGCAATGTGGAAACTACCTAATTCAAGTGTATATGTGATTGCTGTAGCATCTCAGCATTTGTCAGTACTTATCCCCACAATGCCCTTGCAAGGTGAACAAGTGCAGCTGACCTTTTTTTAAGGATGGAGAACTTAGCCCCCCTCAAACCCAAAGTGCTTTGCTCACAGGCATCAACAAAACTCCTGGTGGAGGAGACTTGAAAGCAAGCCTTATCCTTTCTTACTTCTTAAACTCTTCTTCACTCAAGCTCTTTACAAGGTTTAGAGACTTTTAACTCTGCTGATAAAAGAAAGAATTCCAGCTGATGCATTGGAAAATATGTAAGTAACTCTTGCATTTTGTCACTTGCAAACTCTTGCCTACTTTCCCCGTGAAAAATATCCAGCCAGTGTGGGGGATGAGGAGCACTTTCACCCAACCACAGCAGAAGCATATCTGCAGTCAATTTTAGGCAGGGAGTTTGTATCTCCAGTGATACACAGAGTTCTCCTTTCAACAGTTTTCCTGCTATATTGCAGCTTCTTTAACAAGTTGCGTGAGTTTTGTTCTTTATTCTCAGAAAGTCTTCACAGAGTCCTCAAAAGAAACTGTTTCTTCCATGTTACACTGCTGCCAGGAGTGGCTTTCCAGGTTTAGCTGCCTGATGTGATAACTGAAAACAAGCAGAAACAAGACGTTTTAAGCCACTGCCCCCACTCCTCAGGTCTGCTGTCAGGGACTGAGGCTTTCAAAACTCCTTTCTCTCCCCAGTCTCCTGATTTCAGGAGCGAGCAGAAATTCTGATGGCTTTTTGAACACGACCTTTAACACTGAGGCTCAGTCCTCACGGCCTCCCATGTTATGCTGACCTTTTGGCCATGGTAGAGCTGCTTTAGAGCACTGACAGAAATTCTAAAACCTTGAGGCCAGATGGGACCTTTGGATCGGTTCTTCAAACCGGCAGCATAACACGTACAACAGAGTTTCATCCAATTATGCCAGCACGGAGCCTAGGAACATGTGATCATTGCAGCTGGTTGCAAAAATACTAATTACTTTTCAGAGGATATACACATTATATATCAAATATATATGCTAACATATGCAAATTTTCTTGTGTGCAAAAAATAAAAGTCTAGGGGGGTTCAGGATGTTTTTGCTGTCAGTGTACATGTCAGTTTGGAGCATTAAGAAAATGTTCCTGAAATAAAAGACATCTTTTCCTTCCTGGTGAAATTCCTGAAAACAGTATCTAAGAAAAGGCTTGTTTTGTTTAAAAAAAGAAAATGTGAACCAACTCCAGCTGCTTTTCTACTCTGTGACCTTGAGGGAGCAGCTCACATATCTGGTGGAGGCTTTCAGCCCCGGAGGAGATGTCCAGGAGATCGCACTGGCCATTCAAGGATGCAAAAAGCTGTCCTCTATTTTATCCAACAGCCCTGTGCAGATGTTTTGAGTCCTTAGGGGTGCCCCCAAGGGCACCCAAGGCTGTGCCTTATGTTGCAATAAGACATATATACACATTACAACAGAAAATGCAGAGCAGTCGGGGAGCTATAGTCTACAGAGAGACTTGCTAATAAATGCCTCCATCCTTGGCTCACAAATAATCTGGAGACAGTCATTTTAACTCCTGTGACACCTTCCATCCTCAGCCACGCTGCTCCCCACAAGTCATCTGGATGACAGTCTCTGCATGAGCCACATCAGCATTTAGCTGGTCTCAGCCCATCACAGCCTCCAAGGGAGCACTTTTGTACAGAACCTGCTTTTCTCCCCCAGGCATCTGGGGGAGAGGGCACTGCAGGGTGCCACCCTCATTCCCAAAACTGCTGCACTACACAGCTGGTGAATGACTGCAATTTCTAGTGCAGGCAGGGAAGCAGGCATCTCCAGCATTTCCTACCTCTCATGATGCAGGCTGCTGGTTTGTCCCCTTCCCTGAATGTGAAGCACCCAACCGAGTCCTTGTTTGCCTTTGTCACCTCTGTTTCCCCAAACCTCTGGAAGATATGGGAGCATCCCATCCTATGCAGTCTCATCCCATGACCTTAATGCAAATTGTTTGAGACTAAGCAGATAATAGGAAAGAAGCTGGGAACTGTGCCATGCCATAAGGATAAGTGACTTGTCAGGTTACTGCAGCTATATCTTGTCCTTTATGCAGTGAACAGCCTTAGTATCCTGAGACAATGCTGCCAGCCAGTGCATGGGAGGGACACCAGAATGGTGCTGGGAACAGGATGGCCTGCCATCACTCTGGCCAGGGAGCAAGAGGAAGTGTCATTCCCTGTGGAGAACATGATGGGAAGCCCAGAACAAATGTGATCTATCTCCCTTGGAGCAGATGTCTCTGGGAGGTGTTGTGCCCCACATAACTACTAGCACACACTGAACCCATGCTGAGTGGCTCCAGTTCCTGGCTGTCATCAGCATCCAGGAGGGAACATTATGCTCACCATGATAGGTCTCCTCTGCTGTATGAAGCAGGGGAAGGTTTTCTGGCAAATTTTGCAGTTGTTGCTCCATCAACCTGTCTTCATTATGGAAACATGACTTATCATCTCAGGAGAGCAGCAGGTTGGGTTTTCTGGGCTCCATCTTATATGAGCAACAGTATCCCAATGGTAAAGCAGACCACCCAGAGACCTACTTTTTCCAGCTAATGTCTCCTGTGTTTTAAACACTTGGAGATTGCCTTCTGTGTTTCAGTGCTCACATCTCAGTGAGTCCCACAGCTCACATGCTCCCAAAAATGTGGTCTTCAATGTACCACATTGATTTCTTCCTGGAAAGTCTGACCAGGAGCACAGATCATCATGGACATGGTGACATTTCTCATTGCAGATCCCCAGGAACATGTCTACCACAGCAAATTATTTTTTTTTCTGGCTTGCAATGCTGCAGGATGACATTATTTTGATTAATAACATATTCTACCATGCTGGAGCCCACAGGTCACAGACTCCTCCAGCAGAGAGAGGCTTGGAGCTGATGGCAGGTGTCAGCAGATGGGGAACCAGTGTAAATGAAGTCATCAAAGAGAAAAAAAAGAAAAGAAAAAAAAAAAAGAGTAAAAGCAGGCACAGTCAGGTCTGCAAGGAAAGGAAAATTTTTATAGTAGGCAGGTGGGAGGGAAGGAAAGCAGAAAAAACTCCATGCTGAAGCATTAGAACTCCTTTATTCAATACCCAGCTGCTGCTTGGCTTCAGCCTCAGCTGCTCACAGCTGAACAATTACCTCACATTCTTCTCCCATTTGGATTTACAGGGGAGTGGTTTTCCCTCATTGCTCCCTTCTCACTTCTCTGGTACCCCTTGTCCATCCCCCCTCTACCACCCAGCGCTGGGCTCTGACAGCCAGCGGGATCTCACAAGACCCAATTTTAAAACCTTGGTGGGTCATCTCCACTCCACCTTTGGCCACTTTGCCTCCCAGTAGGTGATGGGGGAGCTGTGGGAATTGTACCGAACCATCCACTTCAGCAAGCTGCTCTGCTTTGCCTATGCCTCCACTTCCTCTGCCCCAGCTGGCCCAGCGCACCCTCTCAGGAAGCCAGCAGGGCTGGCCAGGCCGATCTTTGCAAATTGCCTTCTAATCCCCGGAGAGAGTGGCAAAGTATGATTAATATGACTATTTATTTTGCCGGCATGCAGGAGGTAAAGGTGGAAGTGCTGAGACATATATTTGATTTGGCAAATTAACACATCATAAGACATAACCATAAAAAATGCATAGCCTCCTAAAATTGCTTCGCTACTTCCCCCACCATCCTTGGTGGATGAGCTGTAATGAGAGAATAAGGTAAGAGAGCTGTCAAGATAATCTTTCCTGTTACACTCCATGCAGTTGCAGGGATGGAAGTTGCAAAAATAACGTTTTGTAGTCTTCAGGATAGACCTCCCCATTAGTGAGTAAGGCTGTACAGCCCTGCTGTTTCCAAGCACTTGCTCCATGTAGTGAGTGCCACCCACTGAGGAGTGAACTGTCCTCCATTCCTCTGTTTTCCATGGTCAGATCATGCTGTCCAACAGAGATGTGCAGTGGGAGAAGGTCAGTGCAAGACATCACCTACGTCCTCAGCAAGGCCAGTCCTCAAAGTCCCTCCCCCAAGCAAGCACATTGGGCTAGATCAGCTGCCCATGGAAATCCTGGGGCAGCTGCAGATTTGGGAGAACTCTTCTACCCAGAGATCTGATCCTCTCTTGCTTACCACTGTCATTTGGTGGGAAGTTGATGAGAAGTTTCAATGCATCAAGATGGGAGCATACTCACATCCTGACTGTACAGCCAGGACGTGCCAGGGGTCAACAATGCTGGGGCAGGTCCCACTTCCTCAGAAATGGACACAAAATCCAAGGCATTTAAGCCAGAGCCAACCACCTCTACCTCCCTTTCCTAGGCATGGAAGTCTTCCTTGAGCTCACTGCTGCAGGGGGAGGTTGATCACAGCACATGAGAAGTTTATTTCTCTCCGGAGATGAAAAGGTGAACTTGTGATGACAGATCAAGTTTCAACACTTGCAAAGTGGAATTTCAGCATTGGTGCCAGAATAGGGTACATCATTGCCAAAAACAGGATGTCTCTTCAGCCTGGTGGTCCCACATCTGAAACAGGTTGGTGTGAAGTCTTATGCAGCCAGGAGAAGAAAGCTGTAAGTGGCAGGTCTGGCATCATGCCCAGGGATTAAAGTTTTAGTCTCAACTCTAATACAATGACTTATTTTCTGAACCACCAAGACTGGCATGGGTTTCTGGGCAAGTCCTTAACATTAATCCTATGTGAAGCATCTACTGCTTCCTACCCTGAGGTGGTCATCATCCAGCTAGGTCTGTCAGAGAGGTCCTGGAGCAGGACAAAATGGGGCATCGGGGCAAAGGGATGAGACTTCCCATGTCCAAACCTGATCTATGCTTTCCGACTGTGGTTATCACTGATGACACCACTGCTTGGCTTCTCCTGTGTTTCTAGGCAGCATGCAATTGTGTCCCTGCATTCGGGAGCTCACGTGGCTCTTGCAGATAAGAGTCTGACATTTCACACCCACTTTGCAGCTCGGGCCGGTGAGAACTGCCTTCCGCCCCCAGCAATTTTCCAGGCACTGGTCAGAGCTGCGTGAGCAGCACTTTTCCTTAAAGATAATATGGTATAGCTTGAAATAAAATGTCAACTTAATTCTAAATCAAGGGGTTTGTCATTCACAGGCTGCTGCAGCTTTGCTAATAACCCTGATACATTTCAAGGCAGAGCTGGATGCTTTTCACTGGGATGCCCTGTGCCCAAACCTATCCTCCTGATGCTGGCAAGTGTGAGGCAGCCATATATTCCTCACAGACCTGGGACCACAGGGTGTCCAAAAGGCTGTGTGGCTTTGTCACCTCTACAGAATTTTTCTGTGAGCTGATGGGAGGACATCTCCTTACCTGAGCAGGACAATGGTGGAGTTTATGTAGTGAGTGCTGAATTCCCAACCAGAGTCATCGACAACAGCTTCCCCACCTGACTGATGGCTGTGGGTCAGTGCTGCAGAGGGTGAGGCCAGCTGGGATCCTGAGAAAGTACAGCTTTATTTACATCCAGCCACACCGGTCTCAGGCAACCCAAAACCAGGGAGAGCTCCCATCCCTGTGCAAGCTGGGGACTGACCCTGGAGCACACAAAAGGGAAGAAACATGAGTAAGAGTGAAACTTAAAGACTGTCTGCAAACACATGCGCCGTTGCCAATAAGGAGGGGAAGTATTTTGAATTCAGTTGAGGCTTTCTCTGGCTCAGGGTGACCTTTAGAGAACCCACGTCCCAGTTCGCAGTTTCCAGCAGAGCTGGCATTGCAGTCGGCTCTCCATTCTCATCATGACTTCTTTTTTTTTTTTTTTCTTTTTCAGCTGAAATATTTATGCAGGTTTTTAGGGGTGAAGCTTTCATCACTCCAACCAAGAGGAAATGGTCATATCACAAAGCAGGTTACAGTATACGGCCCTGGGGATAGCAAGGCCTTTGGTAACACTCCTTCCCATGGCCTTTCTCCTAGGAAACCTAAGAGCAGGAAGGTTTGTAAAGCTGATCCCATCAGACCCCACGGAGAGACTTAGCCTAAACATCTGAAGGATGAGAGTCAGAGAGAAGATGGAGCAAAAGGAGAGGGTTTGTAGCAACAGCTTGAAATAGGAAGGAATATTAGGACAAGAACTTAAAGGAAGTCTGAGAAATAACACCATCTCATTTACCACTCAAGCATGCAGTGTTTGTCATATTGAAACAAAAACAGTGGAGAATGATTCCCCAAGGAGACCTCCTTATCTGACTGCTTTAATGCAAGATATATCTTTGTATTCATGCAGGCAGTAACAGAGACACACATAGGAACACACAAAGGATTGGCTTGAGAACTGGAAAGGAAGAAGGCAAGAAATCTTTAATCTATACTTGCAGAGCACTAAACAAGTGCGTTATCACCTCTGTGTTGCCCACAAAAACAGACACCATCCACTTCCCTGCTCCTCCACCTGTAAGGGAATGGCTCTGGTAGGGAAGGGCTGCCTCACTGCATATCTACACAACAGCTTGAATTCAGCAGGGAAAGCAACATGCAGAGTGGCAGCAAGAGAAAACTAACACAGAATTGGTCCTCAGTTTACCTGATGTCCTGGGAGATCCCATAAGGATGCTAGGGGCACCACAAGAGCCATTCTGCCCCATGCTGAGCCATCTCTGAAGCAGGACCCACAGCCTGCTTTCACAGAGGAGCATTCAGCTGTGCCATGGGTTTGGTTCTGAGAATCTTTTCTGCATCCATTGATGCTTTTCCTTCTTTACCACCTAAATATCCACAGATTTACACTAATCCTGGAGCCTTGTCCAGGCTCTAGTTGGCTCAGCCTAGGGCTTTTCCAAGCTTCTGGCAATCCTGTCCCATCTCACTCCTTGCTGAAATCTGGGGAGAAGAGCAAGGAGTTCCCCACAGTTTATAATAATGCGATCCTAAAAAAACCTGTTTGCCAAGGTCAGCTCTGTACAGAACCTGATATAGAGTGGCTGAGATCAGCACTGAGCCCTGCTGCTGATTTCATCCAATGAAGACACAGAACTATCAGCAACCTTGATGCTACAGTGTTGGAAAATGGTGTTTCAAACCCAATCCCTTAAGAAGCAACTGAAACCAAGCAAACGGATGCCCTAAGAGGTTGAACAAAAACTCATATCCTCTTCAGGGGGAAATTAGCAAGCACTGCTGCTGGCTGGATCCAATTTATTAAGGTCTCAGAGAAGGCAATCATGAAGAAAAGAGATAAACAATCTTCAGAGAGAACAATCGCAGATCAGTTGTGACATAATCAGGAGACCAGTTTCTCAAGGATGAAGAAAGTGGATGCCAGGCCTTTCTTTCATTAATCAGAAATAAAAGCCAGAAATATGTGTCTATCTTTGCTCTACAGCAGTGCTGCAATTGATTGTTAATTGTTCTCTTTGAAGATTTTTTATCTCTTTCCCTCAGGATCGTTCCTTCTTCCCCTCACTGTTCCTTCCCATAAAAAAGAATGACCCTAGTATGTCTTGAAAGGAGAATTTGCAGAGTGAGAGACACTTTGCAGTGTCATTATGAGCTCCCAGGCAGCTGGATGGGGAAAGAAGTTACCCATTATGGTCACAGTTTTGTCTGTTTAGTGGGAAAGGGCAGACTGTAGCTTTAAGAGAGGCATCAGAGAATTGATAGATGGGAAATCAAACTACATTTCCTTCTCTCTGGCTCTTGGTGCTCTTGGGTTAGGCACCATGTGATGTATGGCAGCAACATTTGGAGCCCTGAGAGACCTAATCTGGTAATGCTGGTATCTGCAGAGTCCTGCAAAGACCTTCCAAAACCTCTGGTTGCTTAGCAAATGAAGTACAGTTCAGCCTTAGATGGAAACCGGAGTATCCATCTGTATTTGAGGGTCAACTTATTTATTATTTAGAGTTTTATCATGGCTGAGGCACATTATTAGAAATGCCAACCCAGCAACCAGGAATAGCAACCAGGAAGCTTTGAACCCTGCTTAAACCGTTGCCCAGCAAGCACTGGGAATGGGAAGATGCCAGGAATGAGACCACTAATGCTTTTCCGAGGTGGGTTGTAGTTGGAAGGGCAAACACCTGCCCATTATCCTGGTCTCCACATCCCTTGTGCTGCCTTGGGAGAGCATGGGTGACTAGGTGCCACAGTGTGGTCCCCTGTGATCCCTGGAATGATATTCACATCTGCATATCTGTGTAAGCCATGGAATGTGAGGAATTGTGCTGGGAGGAGCCCAGAAAAACCTTCCCTTTCCTGCCTGGCTGGTGGGAGAGGAGGGAACCTGGCAGGGCAGCTACTCTGCCCTGTCCTGGGCAGGGACGGCTTGGTTCTCCTGGCACAACTCATTTCCAAACACAACCCATTTCCAAACTCATTTCCAAATACTACTGATGACTACCAAGTTGTTCCTAACTTGCTGTGCTTGTGATGTGTCCCAACATGCTGCCCCAAACCTCTTTTGGTGACCAACACACACAGACATCTGTTTATTTATTACTGTTTTTCTCTGGCAGGGTTTCTGGGACTGGAGTGGAGCATTTCTGCCCTTCTCTTTGCTAGGCTGTGCTTGCCTTTGCCATCCAGCCCAGCATGGGTACGGGCTGCAAATGAGACTGTGGGGTCGAGCATCACACTGCTGCCCTGGCAAGCAGCAGCAAGGTCACACCAGCTCCTTGCATGCAGCATAGCCAGTCCCAAGGGCAAGAGGTTTATTTCCCAGTGGGAAAGCTCAGCCTGAAAATGTTCTATGAAACCCTGAAAGCAGTGCTGCAGGGG
The DNA here is from genome assembly GCA_035041135.1 of Platyrinchus mystaceus. Classification (NCBI taxonomy): domain Eukaryota; kingdom Metazoa; phylum Chordata; class Aves; order Passeriformes; family Tyrannidae; genus Platyrinchus; species Platyrinchus mystaceus. The sequence continues at coordinate 63,398,886 of JAWWLV010000100.1, forward strand.
AGAAATCAGCCTGGCGTGCATCAGCTAACTCTCACTTCGCCATGAGTCAGAGGGAGGGAGCAGTACCTATCCCCAAGGGACTCCAATCTGTCATGGGAAGGACCCAGGAAAGAATGCAGTGAAGGGAAGAAACACCCACTGCTTTACCCAGGCTTGTTTTCCCCTCTGTCAGATGGAGATCACGTGTCTGCCTGGGAAAGGGTTGGAAAGGTAAGATCTGTTATTGGATGGAGGCATGGGGGCCTTGGACTAGAAGTAGCTAGGGAAGGGCAAAGTATGAAAATTATTATTACAGAAGAAATTCTCAGCTGTGAAATCACAATGTCTCATTAGCCTTTAAAAAAGAGCATCCGAAAAAGGAGAGCAGGCCTGGAAGAAACGGGCTGTAAGGAAGGGCCTCCCCATCCCACTTGGTCTCCAAGTTCCACCTTTCCTGCTTCATCATCCTCAGCCTGGGGAAGGTTCTCTGGGGAGAAAAAACTGCTCTTCTCTGGACAGAGACACCATCTATTGCCATCCCTGTGAAATATCCAATGCCCTGTTTGATCACTAAGAGGAGCCTGTAAAGTATCCATGCTCAGGTTCTCCTTCTCTGTGTGGTTACACACAGAAATGCTGTTTTGCAGGATGTGATGCTTTAGGAAAGGACCTTGATCCTTCACTCCAAGCTCAGAGCCCAGCTTGCTCAGAACAGTCTCTGCAGCTGGAAAAAGGTGCAAACTTGATTTGACCGTGTATTTCCTTAACAAGATTCAGAAGAAAGGGAAACAAACTTAAAATGCCTCTTCCACTTCAGTTTCTCAACTCAAAATGGTCATTAATTTTCTTTTTACTTGCAAAGGACATTGTCCTTCACTTCGGGGGGGGGGGGGAGGAAGAAAAAAGTTTTAAAAATATGTAATGGTATTGAACAAATTTTAATTAAATTCTTGATGGGAAAATTCAACAGGTTCTTGATTAGACTTTTAATGAAAATCAGTGATGCGAAGTAGCCAACAGCAAGGAAGTCAGAGCAGTCATGATGGGCAAGGGGGAATCAGCCTGGCTGACACTCATTTCAGCTCTCCTGCACAAAGTGGTCGTTGGCTGTTTGCCAGTCTTGAGCACTGCTCTTTTGATTTCTTTTCCCACAACCTATAAATACATTTAAAATAAAATTAAGAAACTTGGTTTCATTCCAGTTCAAGAGAAAGAAAAAAAGAAAAAAGAAAAGAGAAAAACAAACCAAACCAAACAAACAAAAACCCCCAAACCCCCCCCAAAAAAAAGGGAAAAAAAAAAAAAGAAGGCAGACTTTTAACAAGTGCATTTTTCCTGTAAAATAGAAGTGTTATTTTCCAACTTTTCTGATAGAGGAGGTGTCAGGGTACATGTGACTTGGTGCAAAGGCATGTCAGCTTTGTTGCATGTCTGATGTGTGCAGAAATCTTTCCTATAACATCATCCAAAGTGTTTTGTACCAGCAAATATTTGCCTTCTGCATAGCAGTTAAAGGAATTGTTCTGTAGTTCTCTGCACTGGGGTCATTCAAGTCCTGGTACAACAAATACTGCTTCTAATGAAATAGAACAGCGCTTGATCTCCGGCTAAAGGCAATCAAAATCCATTTGGCATGGTAAGTCCAGAGAGGGAGGAGGAGAACAAGGACTCAGAGAACAAAAGGAGCCCCAACAGCATGAGGATCCTGGAGAACAAAAGCAGGTGAGAGACATCAAAGGCTACTGTGAATCAAGCACCAAAAACAACACGAAAACCCACAAGAGCTTCCTTGCCGTGCCCTGTCTCAGGCTGAGAGATCTCCTGGTGCCCGCAGGGGAAGCAGAATGGCAAGTTGTGCTCTGAGACTTCATTCCTGAAGTGAAGAGCGGCCCCTTTCTCTCAATTGCTCCCCCAGAGCTTGTGGAGGTCACTCTTCATGAAGTTACAAGCACTTGGACTGCACATGAACCTCATGCTGGAGGATCCTACAGGATCCTGGTGGCCACTCAAGCCCTCCTACTCCAGGGGGTCAATAGAGTGATGCCTTAAAATACCAGTGACTTCATCTGGCAATTCCCTTGCAGGTCCAGGCATTGCATGCGTCTATTAACAGCCCTGCAGTAGCTGTGGGTGCTTGAGAAGCACCTGGTTGAGGAAGATTAGTTATGATTTCCCCATAAACCTCAGCATGTTGAACAACTAAGTGAACAGAGGTAAAAGAGTGTTTGACCTCTCTGTGGTCGGGAAGCCACAAGAGATGCACAAGTCCTGATGGATACAGAGACTTGGCACACCTCTGCAGTGGGGGGTGTGCTGGGTTAGGGCATGGGGAAAATGGCACCAAGTCATTACCACCATTTCTTGTTCATGGGAGCACGGGTTGGTGCTGCCTGTTGCAGGGCAGATACACAAAGCTCAGTTTGGGGCAGAAAAAGCAGCTGCAGGGATAGTCTGACTGCAGCCAGCTGTTCCCGGTACTGTTTCCTCCTCCTGGCTGCTGGCACTGCCAAGCTACAAACCAGAGCCCCTAACCCAGTCCTCCCCAATGACTACAGAGACAAGAGATGGGTTTGTCTCTGTCCTGTAACACAAATGTGACACTTAGGCTTTTACAATCTGCAGTACGAGTGCTTTACTAAGCCTCCCCTATGTCTGCAAGGGAGCAGAGCTGGACACAGTGTCTGGCAGGCATCAGATGCCAGCTCACTTCAGTCACACAGGTCCTCCATCACACTCTTCCCCATGGTACTGTGACTGTCTTCCTGGTGATAAATCACCTTGCACAGGGAACTCAGGTGGAAAAAGGTGATAGAAGCCGCCAAAGGGCAGCAAAGGAAAAAAAAGAGCCATCCTCCATACAGATGTCCCTTGTATCACAGTTAAAGGGGAAACTACACCCCACATTAAAGAGGGGACATTAAAAATATAGCAAATACGTCCCTCCACTCTGCAGCTATCACCTGTGAGTTTGCATAAAGTTTATGACAACCTTTCATTTCTAGAAACCATCAGTAAAGGAGTCAGACATTTATTTTGCAACTTGGCTCTGCTCCTTGAGCAATAAATGCTGTTGGGTCTAATGCACAATGTGGAGCCAGGTCTGTAAACACACTGTGCCTCTGCAGGAGCAAGGCTAAGCACTGCAAGGTGGCCCTGGGGTGCTGATCCTCCTAAGTACCTGAAAGTATCTGATGGAGGACAACAGGGAGAGAGAGAGACAAAATGAATGCAACAGTGCATGCCTGCAGTGATGACAAGTTGTCTGTACCACCGTGGCAGCCGCTTTTTATGGAGTAGGGAGTACAAAACAGGCTTGTGATGATTTTATAGCTGAGGATCAGTGGAGTCATTGAGGTATACCACTGCCCCATCTGTTTGTGGAGTAATCTGGAGCATGCCCAGGAGGTCTTCACATCCAGTGAGCATCCCCTTTCAGCCCCCACAGCTACTCTGCCACCCAGCTGGGACCAGTCCCTGTGTAGGCAGTGCAAACCCCCTGAACACAGGAACATAGCAGATTCCACCAGGCTTTTGGATCTGCTCTGCTCTTGGCATGTCATAACCCTTGACACCTGCCCCTCGGGGAGGATGAAGAGACCCTCTACCCAGGGAGACTTCAGAATGAACAGCAAAAGTAGGGGGACTTGTCCTTGTAATCTGATGGCAGTGACACAGAAGGTCTCTGGAGGAGCTGGGGACCCTCAGTACTCTCTCTATTTGCTCAGAGGTGACATGCCTCCATCAGGGATGTGGCTGGGCAGAGCCAGCCACAGGGGAGACCCCAGGCTGGCCTGAGCCAAGTGATAGGAAAAACCATAGGTATCTGTGTGTTCTCATTTGTCTTCCATAGTTACATGAAGAGCCCAGTGCAAATTTTCTGAGCTCTGAGTACAAAAACCCCACTATCTGTCTCAAAATACTTCACTTTGGGAGAGGCAATACAGCTTGGGATGGGAATGCCAGCCAGGTCTGAAACCATCCAGCAGGTCATGACAAAGATAGGAAGACAACAAACCCTTTGCAGGGAAGCCAGGAATGCCTTATAGGAAGATTAACTCCTTGGACAGCTGTGCTCACCTCTGACACCAGTGCTTAGGTCACAGCTTGCCAAAAGGATACAGTGGTGTCCCACAGCGCTGGGGAGCAGAGCTTCAGGGAGAAAGGAAAAAAAAAAATAAACCCAACACAACCTCCAACCCTCTCTGCCTAAGTAAACTGTTGCAGAATGAACTTTGACACCAACCAGGTTAAGATTGTAATGCCTTAGCACTCTGCTAAGGAACAGCTAGGGATGAAATAAATTCCTCTTACAATGAGTTGTGGAGACGTTGTGTGTAAGGCATAGCAGGATCAAAGTTTTGACATGCCTCGTTTCACAGCCTGCCCACTAAATGCCCACAGCCGGGGTTTATCGCACTTGCACAGATCTTCTGGTGCTACTCCAGCTGGATGCTGCACTCTGGGCACCTTCCAGTTCATTAGCTATCATCTGTCTGACACGCTGATTGTTTTCTCACCCTCTTGCAACAGGGAAAAGCCTGCTAAGGAAGGCTGTATTTTGGTGGCTGGGTTGTTTTGGGTGCTGGATCACTTTTCTTTTGCCGCAAATCACTGGTGGAGGAGGCAGCCTCTTTGTTGGAACGCCCATGCTTTTATACAGACAGGGTCTAAGGCAGCAATCCCTGGAGAACAGTGCCTGAGGACAGTGTTTGTCATTCACAAAGCTGTTCCATCAGCTCCAAGATACACCACAGGGCTGCATCCTCATCCATCCACAAGGACCCTGATGTTTCTGCTGCAGTATTGGGAGTAGTGCTTCTCCATACAGTTTGAGAAAGCCACGCTCATTCCTCTCACAGTTATCTGAGCCTCATCTGAACCCTGCAATGAACTCCTTTGGGGTGCTCAGACTTGCACGTGTCTGATTGCACTGTGCCAGCTTCCCAGGGATCAGCCAGGACTGGGTGAATGTTGGAACATGTGCTTTTGGCCCTTGAAGGCATTCCATGCACAATTCTATCCACACAGACCAAGCCAAGCTGCATCATGGTCACCATGGTTCATCTGGGAATGGATGTGGCTGTGAGGTCAATTTTGGGTCTGGCTGGAGCAGAGCTCCTATCTCTGTAGCCAAAAGCAAACATTTGAGCTGAATGCTGACTGCATCTCCACATCCTGACAGCATGACCACCAGAGAGCTGTTTGCAACTGATACAGGCACTTTGGGTGCCCTGGGTGAGCTGTGCTGCCTGCTCCCTCCTCTTCCTCCTCACTGCTGGAGCTGCCCCTGCCACACAGCATCTTGTTGCATGCTCTAGAGCTGTTTCCACAGCTACATAGCAGCATAGGCGTTGTATGTGAGGTAACGCCACCATTCTCCTCTTAACCTGCCAGCAGGATAAGCAGTAAGACAGAAGTCCAGGTGGTAGATGGGCCTGTGGGTCCATGGGAGATAGTGATGGAGTGATATATTCCAGGCTGCTTTGATTTTGAACCGTACCACACAACTCCTACCCCAATCCCAGAGGCACATTCATCTTCTCCAGCTCCAAACCCAACCTGACTGAACACCCAGTGTTGCCTCAGTAAGCTACAGGAAAGCCACCATGGTGGTGCCTACCAGACCCTTCATCTAACCACAATGACCAGGGCAAGTGCTAGACATGGACTTGTCTTCTGGGGACCTCAGGGAGCCCAGCATTCCCTGCAACCCTCCCCTCCTCTAGTCCCCACCTGGCATCTGCCCCAATTCACACGCCCAGAAATTCATGGTACACTGATAACTCAATGCAAACAAAGAAATCCTGGTATGAAAGGTGGCCCTGAGCTCATCAGGCACCTCCTTGGTGTTGCTTGTAATTACAGAAGCAAACAATCCTGTAGGCAGTGCTGCCAAGGGCTCCCTGGAAGAGCCCCACAGGTCCAGACAGCCAACTGGTCTCTTGGTGGAGCACAGAAGAGAAGAGACGTGGCTCTTTTCTCCTGTTCTTCTGATTCAATTAACGTGCTTCTGATTTAGCAGACAGCTGGGCTGGGAGCATTCACAGCAGTCATGGCTCTGTGTGCCTGGGAAGGCCTCCCATTGGCACAGGACAAGCCCAGGCGTCTTCAGCTGCTTTTTGCTTTGAAAAAGAATTCATCCATGATGGAAGTTGGGAGGCAGACCAAGTACAGAGATTTTGGCATTGAAGCAGCAGGTACGGCACTGTCCTGAGATGCCTTTTTCTCTTCTGACCTGCTGACGCCAAGCCAGGGATTTAGAGGGCAGCTCAGACCTGAGTAAATTTTACATCCGCTTCCCATATCCCCACTGCTCCGTACAAGTCTGGCTCTGTCAGACCTCCTCACGGCATCAAAATATTTTGCTTCAGTCCAAATTTTCTGTTGTTCCTGATTTTGTTTGTTTGTTTGTTTAATTATCACTCTGTGGAAAATTTTGAAATTGCAACTGTTCCATCCCGTTTGGGGAAAAACAAGCAGAGACTGAAATGCTCTGATTCCCCTTGGAGCAAAAATCCCACATCTCGGTGGTAGAGGTCAGTGCCTTGACTCAGCTGAGGTAGAAGGGTGCCAGGGGATGGAGGTCCTAGGACAGAGCTGCGCCCTTCAGTGACGGCTTGGATGAAGCTTTCAGTGCTCTGGGCATCTTCCGCCCTTGTGCCTCTGGAAACAGAGCATGCAACCCACCAGCAGCTCCCACTGCAAGGCAGTTAGAATGCTGGCTCCATGCCAGTATATTGCAGAATGAGTCCTCTGCTCAGTTTGCTTCTCCAGGGATCTGAAAGCTGACCCTGGTTTCAGGTGAAGCTTTCCTAACATCTCTGTGTGTCCTTTTATTCTTGAATACATCACTCCAAGTGCAATGGTGTTGGTAGGGTTAGACTAGATGAGTTCCAGAGGTCCCTTCCAGCCCCAGAATACTCTGATTTTGTGATTCTGTGACCTTCTTTTCCTCCTCAGTCTCTTCTGAGTTCTCTTCTCTGCCTTCCCAGCAGGAATCTCTGCTCTTTCCCTGCCCAAGTCTTGTTCATTGCCATGAAGCTGCTCAAGGCTTTGGGTGCAATGAAATAGGTAGGGGAAGGAGTGACCTTTTCTTCCAAAGGCTGAGGTGTGGAAGCACTGTGCCCATGGTAGCACACTGTCATGCTCCTTTTCTGTTCCACCTTGCTCTCCACAGTGCTTTGACCAGCACTGAAGGAACAAGAAGTGCCCATTCCTGCTTGGTATCAGGATTGGTGCAATGTAGGATGAGTGCCCAGGTGCTGGTTGCAAACAAGAAAATGAGGCTACAGTCAAGGCTTCTTATGGGAGATGGCACCACGACTCAGCATCTCCTTCAGGAGAGCTCTGCTGCCTTTTGTTCCCTTCAGCTTCAGTGGGCTCCAGCATGCTGTCTGTCTTGGATTCCTGGGGGCTCTCTTTCTTCAGACTTCTCCATCCCTGGACTGTAAATCCCCAACCCACTTCTGCCCCCTCAGGGCCATTTTTTCCCCCTCATCTAATCAGTGTCACTTAGGTTTGGCTCTGCTCTGGTCTCAGCATGCAGCCGCTGGCCCGTAGCACCATAACTAGCTGTCCCAGGACTCAGCAGCAGCTCCTCTGAGAAGACAAATCGGTCATTATGCATCTGAACAAATAGATTTCATATTCCAAATGGAGAGATCTGTCAGCAGCTCCATTCCTCTGGGAAGCCATGAATGTCAAGCCATTTAAGAGCCCTTTCCTAATGATGCCCCTGGTGAGCAGCCGTGAAGATGTATAGCCCCAGAGCTCAGCAAGGGTTTGCTGGAGACTATCAGGGTAGAGGGGGAGATTAGGAGGCATTAGCACAGCAGAATGTCTCGTTCAGCACGTCCTCTGGAGTTCTGCACAGCAGAAAAGGAGCACGAGGCATGGGCTCAGATTAATGGCTTCTTCACAAGCCAGCTTTGTCTTCTGACAGAGGAGAAAAATGATTGCACGCACACACACACAAGCACGCACACAAATGAGGGGAGATGGGCCGTTCTGCCTGACTTGTACATTTTGTAATGGAGAGCCTGGCTGGAAGGAGAAGGAAAAGATGAAGTAGGGCAATGGGAATGTGATCCCTGTCTGACCTGCTGTGATGCTTATTGACTGCAGACCCTGTAAGGTTTGTCCTGGCACTAGTCCCTTTGCAATCCATAGTCCCTGAAAGGCAGCTCTCTGCAGGGGTGGAGGAAGGTCACCTCAGGTTTGGAGACCCTCTCCCAGGTCAGCAAGAGATGACTGTGTCCCCCAGCATCATGGACAGGGTTGATGTGGGCTAGGAGCTAGCCCTCACAGCCAGAACTGTCTCCAGGGGCAGGAATCACCTCCCTGCTCTCAAGCAAAGGTCATGGAGAGACAACAATGTCTCAAGCCCATTCATATCTCGCTGGGGACAGAGTGGCTGGAGAGCAGCCAGGCAGAGAGGGACTTTGGAGTTTGGATCAACAGGAAGCTGAACATGAGCCAGCAGTATGCCCAGGTGGTCAAGAAGGCCAATGGCATCCTGGCCTGCATCAGGAACGGTGTGGCCAGCAGGAGCAGGGAAGTGATCCTTCCCCTGT
>JAWWLV010000100.1:63408647-63432240 GCA_035041135.1 Platyrinchus mystaceus
TATTGAGAGAAAGCAAGTTTGGGTCACATCCCATGCCATAGCCCCACAAGATCCTCTGTTTTGCCCAGAGAAGAGCACTACACACATGTGCAGTGGGCTGTACAAGTTGGCAGCTACACCTCCACAGCTAAATGCTCCTTTCAAGATGCTGTACTCCTCCAAGAAAGCTTCAGGCAAGCACTTAAAATTAGAGATGCTATCTATCCCAACACTAGAGGTATTGCATCCATGCAAAGGAACGCTGTGTCAGTAAGAGAGATATATTAGTAAGCATGAAGTGATCAGTGAGATCCCTGATTTTGGAAATTGGTGATTGCTTAATACCAGCAATTGTCATTTTATTTTATTTATGTCATCGTTTGGAGGATGGTCCTGGCTGGGGAAACATGCACACACATGCACACACACACATACACACACACTTGATTCTTCAGAAAGGCTAATTTTCAGCATTTTATGGGAATTATGAGCAAAACTCTTGGGGAGGAAGATGAGGGCAGGAAAACGAGATGTTGAAAATTGAGCAAGTGGGAGTGCAGGAAAGAGCCACCAAAAAAAAAAAAAAAGACTGTGGAGCTGGAAGAAAATCAACCTTGCAATGAGAAACTGAAAATCTTGATCTGTTTAGCTCATCAAAAGGAAAATTGAGATTTAACTGATTGCAGTGTGCAAGTACCTTCCCAGGAAGAAAATATAAGGTGTGAAAGGCTCTTCAATCACATGGGGAAAGGAACAAAAGAGCCAACAGCTGGAAATTAAGGTCAGACAAAAATTCCAGTTAAGATGTAAGGCCCAGATTTTCAGCAGAAAATGTGACCAGACATTCAGTCAAAATCCCAGGGATGTAGTAACTTCTGGGACGTGGTAATTTCTTCACATCTTTAAAGCAAGGGATGATTTTCTGTAAGATGCTCCAGTCAAATGCGGGACACTGTTCCATAGAAACCAGATGTAACTCCCTGCTCCATACGAGAGGGCTGTGCTGTAAAGGGGGTCGTGACAGATGACCTGTGGTTTTCTTCCAGAATTACTTGGCTGTAAGAGGATGTTTAAATACTTTATGCTGCATCTCATTCCTTTTTGTTCCACATCTGCTGGCATATCCACTGAAAAGTTTGTTATATCCTCTTTACACCCTTAACTCCAGATCTGCATTCATCATCTTTAGTGCAGTCTCCATACTGTGGAGTACTTGTCTTTGTCATGTTTGCTATACCAGTGTCTTAATTTATACCACACTGCTGTCTGTTATTTCAAAGCACAGCTCGTTGCTTCCCATGTATTTTCCACACCTGTGGTTAAGATCTCTATAGGACAGTACCTGTTTTATTCCTGGAACTGCAGGAGCCTGTTAAAGAAGGAAACTTACGCTGTGCTCCCTTTTGGGAAAGCTTTATTCTTCTCTGTGCTAGTAAATTGCTTTTTTTTCCCCCAGTTGTGAAGCTCTCATCCTCTTCTCTTAAGCTGCAACAACCTGGTATCAGGTACACTGAATGCACTCCTGAGAGATTCTTGTTGGCTGTACCTGGTGCTAAATGCACCTCGACTTAAGACTGCAGGAGGAGCTCAGATGCTGTCAGAGGGAGAAGCAATGGACTCTAGGGACTGGGACTTGGGGAAAAAGTCAAGGTGGAGGAGAAAGGCTGAAGTTTGTTTTTACTGCTATTATTGAAGTTAGGGACAAAGGTAAGGCCAAGAGCGTGGGTCGGCTTGGCCATGCCATTGCACTCTGTGAGGGAGCCGACTGAATGCACTGCTGCTCACACAGGCCTTGTGCAAGGAGACATCTGGAGACAGGACCCATCTGGATCAGACCTCTCTCCTGGGAACAGTGTTTCTGTGACTTCCTGGACACCATAAAGTTGCCGGAAACATGAAGGCACTTCAGAAATGGGCAGAAGTGATGAAAAGTCTGTGGGGAAAGGGCTGGAGCAGGAGCAAAAAAAAAAGGGGGACTTGCCTGCCTGCAAGAATTTGGGAGGAGGGGGAAGGTTGTTAAGAGTCCCCTGGTGGTTTTACTGGGAGGAAGGGAATGAAATCAAGCAAGAAAAATTGTATCTGAACATCAGGAAATGCTTTCTGTCACATAGATGTATTAGCTTGGGGAATTGCCTCCCTAGGCACGGGGTGAAGACATGGTTGCTCAAGACATACTCTGCAAGCCTCTGAGCTTGAAGGGAAATGTCCTGTTAAGGAGTCATTGTCTTGGAGCTGTGCCAAACAGGGACAGTCCCAGTAACCACTGTTACTCCCCCGTTGTGTTGATGTCATTCAGAGGGTAGCTCTGGGACCTCAAGATGTCTGGTTTCACAGCCTGGGAGGATAGAAGTGAATCCTTCTCATGGTGTTCAATTCCAAGCTCCTGTGTTCTTCTCCCATGGGAGGACCCCTGGATTGCTCTTAACTCACCAGTTTTCTCCTGTGGAATGTTGGTTGTAGGGACTTCCTGACTTTCTTTCACCTTCCCCTGCTCACTGACCCAGATTCTTGGGCTTGCTTTGGCCAGGGATGACCATGTCCACCCTTACCAAACTGGTGGGCTCTTACAGAAGCATTGAATGCAGCAGCCAGCAGCACCATTTCTCCCACAGATACATCTGTTTCCCAAATAAGACCTATTGGTGACCTGTCTCTTATTTACCTTTTCTTCCTTTGCAGCTGCTCCTGTCTTTCCCGCTTCTCTCACGGTTGTGTTGTTGCCATGGTTACCCGTTTATCTTTAAGAGATACATTCCCCCCACCCCAGCGCAAAGTGAAATTTCCGAGCTTCATCCTCCACAGAGAACTGCCTCCCCCTAAAGTGCCACTAATTGAGCATGAAATGCTATGCAACTAAATTATACTGTAATTTATTCGGTGTTAAATGATTTAAGCAGTGGCTCACAAGTGCTGGCAACAAGAATCACTCCCTTCTTCCCACTCTCTTCACCTCCTCACTCAGCTGCCTGTGCCACAACCGGGAGTAAGCCAGGGTCCGAGGATCGCATCCTCCGAAGAAAGACCAGCCCTTAACAGAAGGGCCATCACTCCACAGTCTGATTTTTTCAGAAGAGCTGACAGCTTGTTGGGCACTCATCAAAGAACCTCTAGTCGCAGCCTGATCACTCCTAAGAGTCCCAATTTCCATCTGTAAGCTGCAGTGCATAGGATGTCACCAGCATCCTGCAGGATCTGGGTGGGTTTAGCCTGTCAAGGCTCAGATCAGAGGTTGAAGGCTTTTCTTCTTTGAAAAGGGAGAATTTCAGCGCAGAATAGTTTGGTCAGTTTGGAGCCAGCTGCCAAATTGTATCACGTTGGCTATTTCTTCATTTGCAGACCACAGATCCTTTCCTCCCGCCTGACAAATGCCCTCCGGTGCTGTGGAATATTGGGTCTCTTACACTGGCATTTCTCTACAGTAAGGAGATGTGTGTGGTTCGTAAGCAAACAGCAAATCATTTGCTTCTACCTTCTAAATTTAAGCAAATACCATTTTGAAAAAAAATGCAAAAGTTTCACTTTGAAAATGCAAAACTGAGATGTTCCAGCGCTCTTCAGAAATATTTTTTACTTTCTTTTCAGACTGAAGGTGTTTGACAAAATTGATAAAAATACCAGAACTACCCCCATCAGCCCAAGGTGTATTTTTAGACAGAAAAGAGGAAAAGTTTCATTCTGTGAGGAAAAAAAGTCTTTGACTCAGAATGGAGACAATTTCAGCATTGTGTAAGAGGTTCCAGGAGAAATGCATTCTCTTAAATAAGGAAGGATGGGAAAAGTACCAGCAGGATCAGAAGCACAGAAATATATAGCAGCTTCTAGCTTTCTTTTTTTTTTTTCCTTGTTTATTAAATATGTGGGAACTAAGTTTAATTGGGACTTCTCCAAGTCAGAGAGTAACTAGGGTCAAGGGGCAGTCACTCTGTAGAAGAGGGACTAGGGCTACTTGGACTAGCAGATTAGGACGCCTCAGTCTGTGTAAAGCCTGGGTGATGATTAAGGAATGATAGATTAGGAGTTCAGCAAGTCTAAAATAGCATGGAAAAGATGAGTGGGGATGGATGCTTCTCTGCCTTTTCTGTGATGGCAGCACATCAAACTAGAAGGAAGCAGGTTCAAAAGAAGCAAAGGCATTTGGCTGTCATACATGGAGGTTAACCTGTGTAAATTCTTGCCACAGGACGTTGTGGGTGGTAAAAAGTGTCATTTAAAAAAAAAAAATTAAAAAAAAGTTGTGTACAAAACACCAGGATTATTTCACAGGGGAATAGTTTGTCAAAAATTGCTTAATCCTGTAGTGCTGTTTTGTTGCAAGCTCAAAGATGGTACTCAGCAAAAAGAAAAATCATAGAATCATGAGAATCATGTTGCGTTGGTCCTGGTTGGATACACACAGTTGAGGACCCTGTAGTGCTGGGACAAATTGTATAGAGGGATCTCTGTGGTCTTATGGCACTACCTCAGGTGATTCCTGTCCAGCAGGAAGGGACTGTGCAGGTACCTGCGCCTTCTCTCGGCTGTGCGGGCACTGACAGCATGACAGACCTCCTCCCAGACTGAGAAACCTCCTTCCGCTGGAACAATATTCCAGTGGGAAAGGTCAATTTGTCCAAAGAAAAGTATTTCACTTCAAAGTGTTGCCTTTGGGACAGAACTCATTTTAAGGTGTGGAAAAAAAAAAAAAAGTGAAGAAACAAAGAAAAAAAAAAGAAGATGAGCACTTTGATAAGGTTGAAGTGTTTCATTTGGGTCTTTCTTGAGTGCAGTGTTTCAAGATGACTTCTTTCCCTGTTTCAAAAAGGGAAATGCATTGTAAAATCAAATGAAAAATGAAAAAAAAAAAAATGGAAACTGAAGCAGAACCCTTTGAGTCATCCCCACATCTTTTTCCCCTGCTGTTTTCCTTCAAGAAGACGGTTAAATCTCCCTGGCTTTTTTTCCATCCTGGAACGGAAAACCTCTTAAAACCACTGAACTTCCCCCAGGTTCTCACACAACCGCTTCCCCGCTCTTTGGGATGACCTCTGTGGTGGGAAGCCAAGATACCAAGACCAGGCCACTCTCCAGCTGCCCCAGATAATCCTCCCAGTCCACGCTGAGCTCTGCTAAAACAGGCAGGCAGCAAAACTTGCCCATCCTTTTCTAGGCAGAAAGGGAAAATGCTGGGCTCCATGGCTGCTAGTCAAATGCCTTTCACTGCCATTAATTTCCCTGAAGACAAGCTCTGAGTGTTGCCACTGGAGATGCAGCAGGCAATAGTAGTCACGTCAGCTCTGCCTGCTCAGGAGTAGCCCATGTATCAAGCAGGGAGCACATGCCACAAGTGTCCACTTCACCAGGACACCAGCACCCACTGGGACCATCTCTCCCTCACTATTGGCATGATGTTCAGACTTGTTTCTCTGCCCTCAGCCTGTGAACGACGGAAACACACTTTTCCAAGCCTTGAGTCGGACAGGTTGCCTCTGTGCCGGTGGCAGGCAGGCAAAGGACCACAGTTTTTCCTGACATCCGGCTTTGTGAGCTCAAGGAAGATGTTTGTTTGTTCTTCTCATCTTTTCTACAGCATCTGGGAGCCCTTCAAGGCAAAGTTTTTCACTCCAGTCTGCCTTGTTCCTTGAGGTGTTACCCAGCATACAGAAGCCCTCTTGAACCTCACCCAGAGAGGCTGCACAGTGGTTAGCACTCAAAATCCCTGCCAGCAAATAAATAATTACTTAAGAGGAGCTAGGCTCAGAGCTGGGCTTGGACAAACAACAATTTTTTCGTTGATTTTTTTAAGCTTGCTTCAACAAGAGCGTTGAAAAAATGTTTTTGCCCCAGAAGTTAAACTTTTGGTGAATTTGAAAGGTGAAAAGCATTATTCTGGCTCAAAGAAAGCCTCTTGTTTCCCTTCAGAGCTTTTCAATATTTCCTATCGTGATCTCTGCAAAGAAAAAACCCACGGTTTTCACGTGAAAAATGAAAATAAAAGCAATTTGTACAAAGTGCTTGTAGAAGGGTTTATTTCTGACTGAAGCAGTCTTTTCTCACCCAAATTAATTGCTAAGCTGACACAAGGCTTCAAAGTGTGCTCCTCACAACAAACTGCAGAAAGTTTCACCCAAAGAGTGTCATTTCCTTGCATTCCCGTGGCTACAGAGGTGTCATGCAGCAGGTTGCAGTGATCCCATGAAGCATTGAGAGCTGTGAGCTGCTGTGCTTTGGGGCTTTTTAAAGTAAAATAACAATCTTTTGAGAGTGGAAGTCCAGCCCTGGTAGAACAGATGTTGTAACTTATCACATTTATGGTGGAAACTTGAGGGCCAGGAGGGAATTCAAACAGCAAATAGTTAACAGCATAAACCCAAATAATGAGAAATATATAACGTGTATCAGAAGACTGAAGGGAGTTGATTGGACTGAAGGAGCAGCAGGGGGTAGAAAGGAGCAATTAAAGAGCAGGAGGAGGAAGAGGAGGCAAAGAAGGGCATTGCTGAGTAGCCAAGTGATTCTTTTAAATCTACAGGGGTAAAAGTACGTCATCTCTCATTAAAATCAGCTGCTGTCCTGGAGGACCCGAGTGTAACACGCGCTTTATCTGTCTTCTAGAAATGACACCATGAGCTGAGGGCAGGATTACAGGGCACTGAGGTCTTCTCTAATTAAGTGCCCCTAACTTTGTTAACTCAGCTGGTGTGTCCTTGTGCCCTTCCAGGTTGCTGAAAAACAGCCATAAGCCAGAGCTCAGAAGTGACACAGGTTGCCAGACTGAGCTGAAACTCTGGGAAACAGAGTCGGATGCATAAGAGCATGGAGAGGAGAGGCATAGACCGTTATGAATTCCCCATGTTGTCTCACCAGCAGCCTGCAGTGACTAAACTCTGGAGATCGCTGACTGCCTCCCTTTTCTCCCCCTTAAACGCTTGTGATTAATTGTTTGCCACCAAAGCTATTGGTTATCAGATTGTTTGGTAGCTTCTTTATCAGCAACAGGGGCTTGTCTGTGTGATGCTAAAGCAGCTTGTGAGGCTGCAGAGTTGGATGGAGCCACAGGAGAGGATGGTTAGAGGAGGGTGTTGGGATATAAAGCCGCCTCTGGCAGCCAAAGCCCAGGGTTTTCTAACCACAGGAGGTCCTAGTTAAGCACCGGTACCGTTCTGTCAGCCCCAGTCAGTGGTTTGCTCAGATCTAGTATTCATTACGTGCTATATTCTTCGATAAGTGGAGAATGTATTGTGGAGCTTTAATAAAGGCTGTTGCTTATAACACTGCTTACCGAAGCCTTTCATCTTCACTCTAATTAATTCATGCTAATTTTCTTGCCAGTTGGATACGTCAATTTGGAGTCTAAAATAGAATCCTAGTTTGTTTGTGGAGTTCAACATGTTGCAATAGATAGCTATTTTGTCAGAAAAAAAAATACAGAAAGGGAAAGATCCAAAAGGGATCTTACAAACACGAGATGCTGTGCAGAATGGCTCGGAGAAGTGTGGCATTGCACCCGGGCCCCACATCTGCCTCCACTCTGTAGGATCGGTCCCAAGTGCTCAAAAACTCCACTGGGAATCCTCTCTAGTAACAGGATCTTTACACTCTGTGCTATTTCACCTTTGCTTTTATCAACACAAAGACAGGAGACTATATATTCCTTTACCCGGACTCACTCCTGAGTGTCATGATCAAAACAAGCTTTATCAGAAGATGCCATTTCTTTGGATTGGAATGTGGGCTGTTTGAAAAATCAGTCTGATGAACAGGTTTTTGCCTAATCCAACACAGACCCTGGGGTACTGAGGAAAGAGTACAGTGGGGACTGCATTCAGGCTGCTCTCAGAAGTTTTTCTTCCCACTAGAACAGCTCAGATCCTGCTGTAGCTTAAGGAATATAAAGTCACAGCTGAGAGGGTTGTAAAGGACGCAGAGAGCCATCAGTCATCTCCCTCCCCAAAACTAGTGTTTCTCCAGTCCTTCCTGGCAGACATGTTATTCTCAAATATTCCCCAAAATAGCAAGTCTCTTTCTCTCCAGGCAGTCAGCAAACACTTAATTCTTGTCACTGTGATTTACTTGTATCTTGCTTGAAATCCCCTTCCTGCAGTTTAAACCTGTTCCTTCTTTCCTGTCCAATGACTATGGATCATTCCCACCCTCTCTGCAGCCTCATGACTATTCCCCAGCCTTTTCTCCTGTGAAACCTCAGGCTTTCTGTTTCTCTCTATAGGTCAGGTTGGAGTGACACAGGTAGACATTCAGACACAAACATGATGAGAGAAGCAGAGACCCAAGAGATCCGTGCACATGGGCTTGCACACCCACACAGGAGTGCTTCCAAGCATGCACACGTTGCTTCCAGCCTTTTTCTCCCTGGGCATCCTTCGCTCACAGCATCAGCAGCAGCAGAGGTCTCTGAGCTGTCAGAAAAACAACCAGCTCTCCCAAAGCCCCCAGGTACTGTGGGCTCTGCAGCCCTTGTGAGAAATCTCCTTAGCATTCAAGAGTTGAAAAATTTGGTGTAAACAGTTGTGGAAATCTCTCTCCTCCTTGCCTTCATATGTGGCTGGATGACCAGCGGAGAGAGAGAGAGCAAAGAAACTGTCCGTGCCCCCAGGCATGATAGTGCATAGGGTAGATTCCAGGGAATAGGAGGAAATTCTGCTAGAAATGTGGCGTGCAAAGAGGTACCGCAAGTTCCAGCTGGTTTGAATTTTCTTTGTATTTATAAAAAATAAATTGATACTTTATTACCTAATCAAAGTAGCTACTCATGCGTTTTTGCCTCCCCCTCCCTCCACAAATTTAGCACGGGTGTTTCAGATGCTAATATAGAGCTCCCAGGAGAACAAGAGAGCCTTTCTGTAAGGCTTTTTAAAGACATCTTAGAGGATGCTTAATAAAGAGGCAGCGTGGGGTGGTGTCTGGGTCAAAGGCTCGACATTCAGGATACTTGGATTCCTTCCCGGCTCTGGCACAACTCCAAAACAAATGCTCCATTGCCCTGTGACTCAGTTTCCCCCTCTACCAAGCAAGATCCTAAGCCTGCCTTTTCCGGTGCCTTGCCAGAGCACAAAGTGCTACCAGAGAGCTAAAATCTGTCCCCAGTAGCATCACCACTCCTGCATCCTGGAGCATGGAGCCCCGCAGCTCCAGCCTAAGGCTGAGACCAGGCTCTGTGGGCAATTTGTGCCTTAAAAAGAAGTCTGTGCTCAAGGATTTATAGCTGTCTTGGCCAGCAGTACATGTAAAACCCAGGACTCCCTGGATGCAGCTTGGGGCAGGGATGGAGGTACAGGACTAGCTACTCACACAGGTGAGCTGACACTGCACCACCTAATTTCAAGGAGAGTTCCACCACAGATTTTGGCTAACTATGTGGCAAAAAAGATTTTTGCTTTGTGGACATTGCCAAAGTGGAAGAAAGAAACAGTGAAAGTGGATGATGAACTCTGTTTTCACTCACAGATTCCACTGGTGTCCAGGTGCCGCTGATGGAGGGATAAGGAGTCGTATTTTCTTTCCAGGTGAGCAAATAAGGTGGAAAGCAGAACTTTTTTGCTTTTGGCAGAATTTTTAGGAGGCAGGTACTCACCCTATTTGGGGTACACATTTTGGGGAAAAGAAACTCTGTAAAAAATAGGAAATAAATCTTTTTTTTCCCCTGGCAAAACATAATAATTTTGCCCCCCCAAAAAAGTAATTTTATATAAAAGTAAAGATAAGCACTGTGTTTCATCTTGCTTGACCTGTAGAACCAGCATGAGAGGAGCTCCAGTATCAGGCAGGTTTTTTGCCAGTTTTGTTCTCAGTGCTGCTTTTACAGGAGCAGACAGTGGCATCAGCCTAGGACCAGCACCCTGGGTTCCCTGCCTCACACACATAGCCCCACACAGCCCCCCAACATGCACAGTTGCAGACATGATCTATGTCCAGCAAGTAGCATTCCCCAAAAAGCATTTCAGCAAATTTCAAATTTGGATTTTATAGGGAGAAAAAAGGGAATCACCCCTGCTCAAGGGAAGGCAACCAATCTGAAAGGAGTTTTGAGATGTTCCTGAGGAGGGATCATGTCCCTTTGCATGGGCAAGAGGGGTTGGGAAGTGCTCTCAGTGCTTCCACTTTGGAGTAAAATCTGTTCTGAAACAGAGCATGGAAGGAAAATGTCCTTTGACATCCCTCTTCAACCACACACAGACCCGCTTCCATCCTCATGTATTCCTCCCTTTGTCATTACTGCTCATGTTGCCTTGTGCAACACTTGGTCAACAAAGACACATCCACCCCTGTGCCCTGCAGAGTGCTGCCACCAACCTGTGCACCACAGCCACCACCACCCCTGCACAGCCACCACCACAGCCCAGGGTGGGACTGCTCTAGTTGTAATGCATGATTAGGAGACAGAAACTCCAGGCATCAGCTGGACAGGAGAGAGTTGTCCCCCATCAGCCTACTTATCTGGATAAATTCTAGGTTTGTTTCTCTTGTCATTGTGCAATCTATTTAATACAGGAAGACATGATGGAAAATGAAAGAGGAGGTACTCTTTTGAAGCGTGTGCCTTGCCATGGCTACACAGATAGTCAGACTCCTTAACTTGAAAAAGACTCTTCACATATTATGTAAACAGGATGCTGCAGGTGTTGCTGGACATGTCCTAGCCATGACAGGAGGTTGCAGCATCTCTCCATCCCCTGCCACGGCACAGTGTTCAGTCTACTTGACCCTCCTCAGCCTGCAAAGGTATCTGAGTGTCACCCAGGAAATAGGACAAGAAAGAGCATTGCTCTCTGACTATGTTTCAGGATCAGCAAGGAGGTCAAGAATTTACACCCCTGAGATCATACAGGTTGATCTCACAGGATGTAACAAGCTTTGGGGAAAGCTGGCTTTAGCATTTGTGAAACTATGGAGGTCCTCATGTGGCCATGTGTTTTCAGTCCTATTAAACACGTGGGATAGAGAGATACTGTTTGTTATGCCATTATGTAGAAAGAAACCTTAATGAGGACCAAGCAATTTTATCAAGGTGTGCAAGAAATTTTTGCCTCAATTGGAAATGTCTTCTGGTTACTGGACCTCATTCCCATCCATGCCTTGAGTTTCCATGTCTCTGTATGGCAGAAGTGTGTCTAACTGGTAGGGAGGAGAGGGGACAGGCAGCAAACACAGACAGACTGTCTTAAGAAGACAGGAAAATATCAGAGTCTGTATATTTAGCCAAACATCCCTTAATAATTCCAGGTTTATTTCCCCATCCTGTCAGCTCATGAAGCAAGTTGAACACTTTCAACACCCAGCTGAGCTTTGCATTTCATCTCACGTTGAATCCACTGTCTGGAGACATTTGTTTTGCTTTCATTTATTCCAAAGTCCTGGTCTAAGCCATGGAGTGGTTTTTTTCCAGTAGGTGCCTGTGTGGCAGGGGAAGAAGAACTCAGTCAGTGACTCAGCTTCATACTTACAAGGAGAAATTAAAACCTAACGTGACTTCATGCAACCAAATGCAGTGAAACAGGCCTTTGATCTAATCAGCACTTTCTAAAGGAATTAAATGCCAATCTATTTTAAAATGCATTTCACTGCGACTTAATGAGGGCAACAGGGAAAAATCAATTGGTTGTGTAATTTGGGATTTCAATAATAAAAACAATAAATGCTAATTAGGAACATTCTTATTAATGTCATAAAATTCTTGGACAGATTGTAGTCATGTAATTAAAGTTTGACAATGCTGCTTGAAGAGTTTGAGGCCTGACAGCAATTGCTGGGGCATGGACAGGGAGTGGGATGAGGGAAGACTGTGCTCAAGGCTGCATGGCTTCAGGGTGCTGGTGGGTTCTGGGAAAGATGGAAATCCCCAAGAAACAGGATCACCCCAAGGTACCTCAGATCTTTCAGAGCTGTGCAGTGACAAGGACGTGGAACTGAGTACCAGCAGCGGTACCCAGAACTTAATCCATATCCTTAAGAGGCCTCCTTTAACACAGGATAGGAGTCTTCCCTCCTAACATGCATCTGGAAATTACTGGTGTGAATATCAGCTGTCACCCAGATTTGGGATGCAGCAGCTACTCCAAGTGCAGAGCCAAATCCTGCAAGGGTGGTGGGATGTCCATTCAGTAAGTTAATCAATCTCTCTGCTCTTGCTGCATAAGACACACAAGGTTTAAGAAAGACAGTTCACTTTTAGTGTCTGTTGTTCAGTGAGACTGTCTAACACTGCTAAGGAATAACTCACTTCCTTCTGAAGTGCCTGAGAAACATAGAAACTCCTGCACCAAAAATGCGCACTCATGAGGCAAAGGCCCCTGTTGGGTGTAGCTGAAGAGGGATTGGGCTGATTTTCTCAAGAGAACCTAGACCGTTGCCTGGAGGCACAGACATTTCTTCGTGGAGCATCAGAGGGCATGGATCAGCCTGTGCAGGAGCAAGATGAACACAACCAAAACAGCATATTCATGCAATTGGCTTATACAATATCTGCTTGTAGATGTCCTAAGGAAGGTAAGCAATTCTCCTACCCTTCACGGCTCTGACTCTCTCATCTCTTCACTGGTTTTTCTAGAAACTGTTTTTCTCTAATGCAACTAAAAGAGTAAAAAATCAACAAAGTTTGGGGGAAGGAAACTTATCATAATTTATCATTATTTATTGCTTCAAAATCTTAAGCAAGAAATCCCACTTACTCCCCTAGTTTTGATGTTCCTTTGAAAATGGTGGTTTTCCAAGTTTGAGTACATTAACTGTACTTCTTGATCTATCCCTCTTGTATTATTACTCTTTCCCTCTTTCTACATTTTTCTCCCACATAAAAGAAAATAAGATGATGAAACCAAAAAAATTTCAAGACTGGCTAAACCAGGATTTACTGAATTGATGTGGCACCACACAGAAAAAAATACAGTAACAGCTTTTGGAAACTACCAGGAAATAACATGTTGTTTAAAAGTTTGGGGTTTTCTTCAGCCTGAAATGTTTTGGTTCTCACCCTGGTGTCCTAGTGCAATCCCCACTGCCAGGATGCCTCCTGTTCAGAGGGAAATATCTCTACCCATCCTCCAGCACAAGCAGCGCTTCTCACACCTGCAGCCTGCGTGTGCAGGGCACTGCTGTGTCTGGCTCCTGTGTGTTCAATTCGGCCCCTCTGGGCTGCAAGGGCAGCTCTGGTGACTCAGAGAGACCTGCTGCCCTGAAGTCAGACTTCTCCCTGCTAACTTGTTGCTTGTGCACGACATATATGCTTATCCATGAGGCTGGGTTTGCAGGACTCAGCTGCAAAAAATGCTGTGGAGAGAGGTGGAAGCTCATTCTGGGTTTGATTTGTCTTTGTTGCCCCAGAAAACGGAAGGGACCTGAAATTTCTGCATTTCCATCAGGAGCCATTCCTGTCCTGAGGTGTCATTCCTTGAGATTGGTGCTCTAGTATTTCTCCCCTGTTACAGCAGCAAAGCAAAATTCATCACCAGTGAGCACCAGGCACCACTCTCTGAATGATAAACGAGTGACACCAGGATTTTACCCCTGCCCCCATCCCTGCTCCCTGCCTTCAGGACTGAGTTAAGGGACCAAAGTTTGTAGGAATTGGTACCATGTGCTCGCTCTGCCTTCCCGGAGATTAGCCCCATATGGGGAGAGAGCTGCGTTCCCCTCCATTTGGGATGGGGGTTGATCTAAATGTGTAGCAGGCATTCTTCGAATATATATGACAGCCCAGGAGATAGACTTCAAACATCACCCAAACTGGCCCCTTCTCATTGATCTTTGAAATATACAGCCTGGCTTATTATGTTGTAAATATACTTTTAAGACACAGTGTCTTAAAATATGTTCCTACCTGACTGTAGAGCCTGAATTTCCTGACAACCGGTCTTGTTGGCTTTATCATAAATGTACAGTGCATGGCCTCAGGTCAGCTCACCATTAACCCTGTGAATTACCCCACAGATTTAGGGCTGGATACTGCATGGGCTGGAGGACAAGGGCATTAAGATGTGCAGCTTCCTGCCAAAAGAAGACACTGAAAGCAGCATCTCAGTAAGATCCACACACTGATTAATGGTCCCCTGGTCTTGTTTGGGGTTATTTCTACAAGTAAGAAAACACCAATTGTTCTCAGTCCTAAGGACAACACATTTTAGGGAAATCTTTGCACTTCATGCTTTAGGCATCAGTAGGAAAACTGTATGGCTTATCTGCCATCTGTGGTCTCATGTCTTCCTCCAAAGTGTCCAATAATGGCCATATAATCTCCCACTGCCCTCTAGTTTGAGTCAGTGTGATATGGGGGTCTCGAGTCTGGAGGGTACCAACTGACAGCCCCTGAGCAATGCATCACTTAATCCTTTTGAAGGGTTTTCCCAGCCCAATTATTGATGGCAGACAAAATTGTTGAGAACAGACAGATGACAGATTTTTCTTCCAAATACTTTGAGATATTAGAGTTGTGATGCTGTTTGAAATTTTATTTTTGGTAAGGAACAAAGGATTTTGTAAAAGAACATGTTGCAGAAAGCAGTCTGAGATCAAGCAACCCCTGCCAGCTTTGGTTTAAATTCAAATAGCAGTAGGCAGTGACAACAGGTCTACAATTAAGATTTACAAAGAAAAATATCATAACATGAAGGAAATCTCTGTGGGATAGCCAACTGCATTGAATAGAGCAATGCCTGGATCTAGTTACAACAAGTTGCAAATGCCATCTAGAATTTTCTTGCATAGAAAGAAGAGATCTACCACTCTGCAGTAGCAGGGTGAATCCAATCTCTGAATGGATGCAGGGGATATGTAGGGTGTGTATTAAAAAATGGCTAAAAAAGGCAAGATAACAGAATAAGCACAATTGCACAGGTGAGAAAGCAAGACAAGAAGGTGAGCCCAAATTACTCTGTGCTTTAAAAGTTCCAGTGGTGGTGAGAAATTTGCTTTTCAGCTGAGATTCCTGAAGTTCTGCTGAAATTCTGATAGAATTAACTGCCACAGTCACCAAGACTGGAGGCAGACAGTACAACAAATAGGGGCTACAAATTAATGTGGCTGAGATGGGATCGACCTCTTCACTTCCTGCCATCCTTCACTGAATGGATATATAATTCCATTGTCGCATTAACACAGTAATTTTGCATTATGTTTTCTTACCCCCTGGTAGGAAGGGAAAGTCAGAGTAGAAGAAAGCACTGTGCAGCTGTTTGCTTTTCTGTTGTACTCCGCTGCCCCTTGGAAATGGGCAAGCTCATGGAGATGGCAGTGCCTGGTTCTCAAATGCACAGGCCAGTTCACATAGGCAGTACTACACTGGTTAAAAAGAGTCCTTTATTTAAAATATTGAGGTTCTTTCATTCACCTCAGTATTTGGCAGGTCTTGCAGGTGTTTTCTTCCCAGTGTACCTGGCTCCATGTATCCATCGTGGTGGGCTAGGGACAAGAGCAGCATGCTACGCGTGGAGTACTGCATTCAGCTCTGGACCCCCCATCATGAATATGTGAACCTGTTGGAGCAAGTCCAGAGGAGGCCAGGAAGATGATCAGAGGGATGTAAGATCTCTTCTATCAAGACAGGCTGAGAGAGAGGGGGTTCTTCAGCCTGAAGAAGAAAAGTTTCTGGGGAGACCTTATAACACCTTCCAGTGCCTAAAGGACCTACAAGAGAGATGAAGAAGGACATGGAGGACATGACAAGGTTATCATGGAGTGATAAAACAAGGGGGAATGGCATTAAACTAAGAGAAAGGAGATTTAGATTAGATATTAGGAAAAAAATTCTTTACGGTGAGGGTGGTGGAGCACAGGAACAGGTTTCCCAGAGAAGCTGTGGAACTTCTGTCCCTGAAAGTGTTCAAGGGCAGATTGGATGGGGCTTTGAGAAACCAGGTCTAGTTGAAGGTGTATGATAGGAGGGTTGAAACAAAATGATCTTTAAGATCCATTCCAGCACATTCTATGATATTGTGCTCAGGGCATGTAATTCCAGGGGAGCCACAACACGAGGTTGCAGTAGGGAAGGACCCTTCCTCAAGGGCTACTTGACCCCTGATATGACAACGACTTGTCTCTCCCATGAGCAACAAGGCAAAGAGGAAAGTGGGAACCAGTCTCAGGATGTGAGATTAGAGAAACCTTGGTATCTTGCCAAGCTGCACTTTCACATTTTTCTGCATAAAGGTGAAGTTGAGGAAGCGCTTCTTTTGAAATGATACATGAGATTCTGTCTTATCACTTGACTTGCACAGATGGAACATTTTTAGAAGAAAACCAGCAAAAGCCAATGTCTTCAGAATCCAAATCACACAAGCTGGTAAGACGGCAAGTATAGATGCAACATCATTCTGCATTTGAGAGAGATTTGCTTTCCACTCAGCCATGCTTTCCTCTTCTTAACCCAATGCCCAACCTAAATCAGCCCCAGGCTCAGCAGCACATTCTGTACACAATGCTTTCTTGCAAAAAATAAATCTAAACAGGTCTCTTCCCCCTCCCCCTAAAATCCCAGTATATCTCAGCTAAACATGGTCAGAGGTGATCCTTCAATTGCTGTTTTTCTTGTACATGATTTCCCCAGCCCACTCCCCACAAAAGCTCAGCTTCTTTGGAAGGAAAATGCCAAGTAGGTTAGGAAAAGGCCTTTTCTAGCCTTGTTAGTTGCCAAGAAGAAAAATACATTTTAAAAAGCCATAAAAGTGTAATTTTCCCCTACACACATTCTAATAAATCAAAGATAGCTAAAAGGATTTTCCTCAGTGAAAGAAAAATCATAATTTCTTGCCCTGTACAAAGTGTGAAAGTTTCAGTCTTAACAGAAAATTTTACAGAGAATTATGGTCATGTGAAACCAAAGGGTTAGAAAGAAAAGCTCAATGTAACCCAAGCACTGGCTTTTGATATTATGAAAGCTATAATGTATGAAACACTACAGATCTATGGGAAATATATTCCTTTCCATGAGAGGAATTGTCAGAGCACAATGTCTATGAACCAAGATTGATTACATAGAAACTGTTTTTCCAGTTGACATTTATTTTGCAGAGATATTAATGAGGAAACAATTTCTTTTCCTTGCAGTTCAACCTGAGGTCATTCCCCAAGTCTGTTATCAACCTAGACAGCCCATCTGAATGTATCTAATACATGCATTTGAGAGAGGAACTATGGTAGGTATATTTAGGGAACCAGGATTTCATTTTAAACTACCATAATTGATTGAAAAAGTGTTTCTTGGGGTCTGACTTTATCAGTCTTTCCCTAATTTCTGCACAGCACCTGAAGGACCACTGTAGGTCTGCACATGCACTGTTTTGTTGCCTACAGCAACTCTTTTAATTGCTCTCAAGAATCTCTGCTCCCATTAATAAAACAAAGAGATCTCCAGAAGATCTGACTGGGAAGAAGGTCATGGACGTTAGTACTGGCTCTTCTGCTGCAGAGACTGGTTTGCAAGCAGCCTGTGCTTGCTGTGTGGAGCTGAGCATCAGGATTTCCATTGCAAATGACACAGAACATGCATGGCATGGGTGACTCCTCTAGACTAGCAGCACATTTAGCTTCAATGATTAAAGCAGCTTTTTTAAGTCTCTACCAGCTGAAATTATCCTGGGTGGTCATTAATGAAATAGTATGTTTCAAATCATAGTGGCTGAGTGGTGGGTAGAAGTTATATCCAGCCATGCCTGTCTCAGGAGGCAGGTATGGGGGATGTGGGGGATTCTGAGACTGGCCACAAATGTAATAACTTTGTATCCTAGAAAGTTTATTGAAAATCTCAGTTTTGTCTCCTCTTCTTCTGTAACTCCCAAGCATGTAGTGTAACACCTGAGATCTGAGTGTGCCAGAACCACCAAAATCTTCTTTTTATAGACAGTGAGAAAGGGCATGCAATATGATACGGGGTGACCTCCCATCTGACAGAGAGGGTAGGACTCATACCACTTATTTTTGGCTGCGTTAGAGCTATGGTTCTGATCTACACTGTAGCTGCTGTCTGTTCCTTTTACAGGCAGTGAAGAGAAACAGATACCTCCAGGCAATGAGGAAAATATTTTCTTCTTCATACAAGACTTTTCAACAGACAGGGTGAATCTGCATCAAAAGGTGTTCCACAAACAGGAGATAGACCAGATGACAAGTGCAAATTAGATGCTGAGCTTTCAGGTAGCTGCATCTGGTGGAGAAAAGCCACACATTAGTAGCTACTTGTTCTTGTAGCCCCCCTGGAGGGCTGTAGGAATATGTGGCTGGCTTTCATGGCCAGAGCAGGATTTTGCTTCTGAGCCCTGAATGTGTGGTGTGGTGACCACTGTATGCAAGGCAGCTGTGCAGCAGTAGCTTGCAGTGAAACAAGTAACCCAAACATCCAGAGCTGCACTTCTTACAAAACCCCCTTTCCCCACAGGTGAGTTTTCAAATAACCAGAGGGTTTTACATCTACCCTGGTCTGGACATACCCTACTCAGCCACTGACTGGGAGAGACAAAGGGTCAGAAAGAAAAGCCCCAAGGGATAAGCTCTGACATGGTATTCGAATACTGGCATTTCTTGGCCTGTGACAAGATCCTACAGACCACCACAGCAAATATGCTCAGTGGTTAGAGTGGACAGTTTGAAGCAGTTGTTATGAGCCCTGACCAGAGCTTTTGGTCTCTGTCATGAGTCCCCAGGGCAGCAGGACAAGTCTGACCATCTGACAACTGGTGATGGACCTTGCTGATTGGGATTTTGGAGAAAAGGGTTGGCCTGGGTCCATCCACAGCTGAACATCTGGGTTTCTTAGGAGCAGAAGAGAAGAAAAACCCACAGAATTGCCCCATATACTGGAAAAATGGAAGGGAGTTATATGCTGAGTAGAGCTGGCAAAACCCAAGGGATCCAGACAGCATCCACCTCTCTTCAAAAACCCAGGGGATGCTCACTAGAAGACCTCTGCCTGGACACAAGCTGTAGAGAGGACACAGAGTACCCAGCTCTCATCCAGGGTGCCCTGCAAGGCATTTCTCATCATGACAGTGGGGTCAGAATGAGGAGATGCTAACAGACCTCAGCGTGGCAGTGCTCATGTCCAAAACTTTCAGAGAGAGGGGACTGGGTTTGTCATGATATTCCATCCCACAATCCCTTGATTGCAGCCACCACTTCGGATGAAGACGGATGTGGAGCATTCTCTGCTCTCTGTAAAAGAAGAGGCTTGAGGACGTTCAGCTGCTTATTGCTGCTGCTAGGCTGCATGGATAAGCAGCAGCCCTCAGCCCCCAGGGAGGCTGAGCCAGCCCTAAATCCACTTCAAAGCAGAAAAGAACATTATGGCCTGTGCGTGAGGGTCTTAGCTTCTCACACAGCTCCTCCACTCTGGTTTTATGGCGTGAAGCACACAGCCCTTACGACAGCCATTCAGCTGCATTTTTCTTGGCAAGCTCGTTCCCACCGGACATCATTCATGTGCTCTTCGGAGTGGAAACGAAAGGGAGCGAGAAGTGGCCCCCTTGAAGTTCTGCTCAGCTGGGCTGCTCGTGTTCCTGAAAAACACATCTACCTTTTTATGACTCCCTGAGCTCGCATTTGGGGAGTCTGGCTGGCTGTTTTCACATGGGGTGTGTGGAGTGGTGCGTGTTTGATGATAGGAAAGGTGTGTTTGCAGTCTGCAGTCCTTCAGGCACATGGAGAAAAGTGAGGTGGGTGCAGGGGCTGCTTTAGAATGTGAATATGTGTGCTGGAACGCAGAGCTGCATGGAAGGAGGGAGATAAATGAAGACAACATGTCAGGAGGAGGGTTATCGCAAAGCCAGATCCAGGCAGCACCCATTCCTGTGCCCACCACTCTCTCCCTCTTCCAGCTGATCCCACCACAAGAAGCTTTTCCTTGCAGCATAGGACTCCATCAGGACTGGGCGCTCACAAGGAGGTGGCAGTGTTGGCAGACAGGGCCATGCTGGTTCTTCTGCAGGTCTACAGCTCACTTGCCACTGCAGTTAGGCAGTACCTGATGACTTCAAAAAATCAGCAACCAGCTGTGACCAGTGATGAGCTATTTGCAGCTGCTTGAAGCCCTTAGTGTTCAGTGGAAAGCCTGGCACTGACTAGTGTGATCTGTCTGCAGTGAAGCCTTCTGACAGAGGGGATTCACGTCCCTAGTTCCTTGATAAATCCCACTGTGCAAGACAACAGTGCAGGAGAGTCTGTTCTAGGGGCATGGGGTGAGCAGCTCTCTGCTTTTAAGGTATGATTTGTTTCATAGAATTATTTTTCTTTCCAGCTTGGCAATGTCCATTTAAGGCAGTTTAAATAAAACCCGGCCTGACGCAGAAGCTAGGAGCTGATGTCGGAGGGAGATTTAGCTGTTTAGTGGCAGAATGTTTAAAAAATAAGCTGAAATGTCCAATACAATCTTTCCGGTAGAGAAGATGAAATATATCCAGAGGGATTTGACGCCATTCCTGTTTTTCACTTTGACATCCCAAGATCAGGAATTGGCAAGCTGTTTCCACCTGGGTTCTTTCTCTGTGAGTTTAGTATAGGTCTGAGCTAAGGGTGTTTCTTTTTGGGTGTGAGATGTGTGAGTTTGCTCCTCCTTCCTTCAAGGAGGACTCCTGAAAGATTCCCAAGCAGCCAGCCAAAGTCTGGCTGGCAAGTTCTTGCTTTCCTATGCCACCATAAAATCACCAGTTAATACCTGACTGCCTGAACATTGGCCAGGAAAATTGGTATGTGCTAATATTTTACCACGTTGACAAAATGCACATGCATCTGTCACAGGAAAGCCCTGTCCGAATTTGTTTGCATGGGTGGTCTCACCAGCATTCCAGGTCACACACTCATGCAGACATTGCACGAAGACCCAGCTTCATTTGCATGAGCGTCAAATGCCATTTTCATCTCCTTTCATATTTGCATTGTTATTTGCTTGTTGCTTTCCTTCCTCACCTGTACATCCCTCCGCAGGCATATATGGAGGGATTGTAGCACCAGTATTTACATATGAATTTCCAGCTAATGCATTTGTGGACAAGCCTGTGAACAAGTATTTCTCTGGTAGGGTTTATCTGAATAAGTACACACATGAGTGTTCTTCTGCCAGCAAATTCCTAGATAAATCCTCATCAGTTCGTATAAGTGCAAGTACTTGCTTTGGGATTTGCCTGCCAATATGTATGTAGAGATACACTTGCCTGAAAATTCATATCCACATGTGGCCCTGCATGTGAATGCTAGTTCAAAGAATCTCACCTTGTGCTTTCCTTTTTTACCTGCACCTTTTCAGCCTGGATTCTGCCACAATAAGTATTCAGAAGAAAAGCAAGCAATAGGGGAGGTGAATGCCTTCAAAGCATATCATGGCTCTTATTCAGATGAATAGTAGAGAGTCTTTTCTTCTGATACTGTCCTTCCTGCTCTTGTGATATGCATATGACTCTATATGTTTCCATTTGAGGCCCAAGGAACTCTGCTAGTCCCCCCCTGCTGCCCACGAGCCAAAAAGACGATAAGGGAATATAATGAACACAAACAATGGTGGAGACTGAATTTGACTTTTTTTTTTTTTCTCCAGGGACAGGCAGGACTCACAGATGTAGGAATATTATTGAATTCCTTTGGATACATTTGATCTCTCAGCCAAAAAAGTATGTGGGACATTTCCGCTTATTTTTAAAACATTTTGCCACAAAACAGTAATTCAATTAACAAAAGCTCCCACTGATGTCAGCCCCGAGCTTCAGCCTGACTGAGCATTTCTCTCTGGTGTGCACACAAAAGCCACCTTAAAGGGGAGAAACCAATCTACATATGTTTGGAAAGGAAAAGCCTTCATGAAATCTTTTATGATTTAAAGTGAAGGCATGTAATGAACAGTGTGTTGCTCATTAAATGCACCCATGTGCAAACAGGCCTTCACCAGTTGGGTTGTGGTTGTTCAGCCGAGCTTGAGGTGAATCTGGAGCCATGGAAGGTGTCCATGACTTGTGCTGAGGCACTGCATCATGCTCTCCTCTGAGCAGCCTGCTTCCCTTTGCTTCCTTCCCTCCTGGCAAAGAAAACAGGAGAGCAAATATCACTGCACTGTGAACTCAGTTTCATTTACATGCATTAACTGACGGCTACAAATTCTTCAGGTCACGGCTGTTCAAAAGACATGTTTTCCCTGGAATAATTCCCTCCTCCCACTCCCACCCGCCCAGTCCCAAACAATTACCTTGGCCATATGTTTTGTAAAAATCACTTTTCACAAAAACAGCATCATATGTGAAATAGAACCTGACAGCTCTCTTTTAGTGTGATGTTAAATGTGAGGGTTTAATCTCATAAACCTCAGGAAACTCAGAGGTTGCTCTTTCCCCAGAAGCTTTAATTCTGCCCCCTCGTGCATATGCCCTCCAACAGGAGTGCTCGCCAAAAGAGTATACAAAAACACTTTCCAGTGAAACCCTCTGTGTATAATTCTGATGCCTCTCAGGTTGCAGGGGAAAGTACAATTTAAACACAAATCAAAATCAGACAATTAAGGTTACTTAAAAAGTAATATCGCAGACACATTATTCAACATCATTTGGGAATATAAAATAAGATATGGAAATAAACTGAGATGGGGATGCTGTGGTGGCAGTGTGTTTGAAATACCCAGGTAGATGGAAAGAAAGCAAATCAGGCATATTTGAAATAACCAGGTAGATGGGAAGAAAGCAAATCAGGCCTCCAGGACACTTACTCAGATGCAACCAGTCTGAGAGCACTGGAAAGATGCTTCTGAGTCGCAGCTGTTTGGAGGCATCCATGAAATGAATCTTGTGCATCTCTGTCCATGGCCAATGAGTGAAAATACATGAGAAAAAAAAATATTATCTTATCTAAAATCCTTTGCTGAGGACAAGAGAATGTACTAGACACTGACAAGTCTTGTCCTCTCTGAAAGATGTCCCTTGCTGAGGCAGGGCTGGGGTTCACTGTCTGGACGGTGGGAGGGGAAGCAGATGAAGCTTGTCAGGCTGCACTACTTGGTGTGGCTGAGCTGAATCCCAGCATAAACAACGGATTTCGCTCTGGAAATCTGTGTGCATACCCAGGACAACCTCACACAGGCAGAGGAAACCTCCCATGTCTCTGTGGCCACACACATGATCCCTGCAGTCTCCTGATCTGCCAGCTCCAGCCTCCTGCACACACTGTGTGATGCTTAGCAAGGCTCAACCCGAGGGGATCAGTGGAAATGTGAAAATGCACAGTCACATGTTCTGGGCACCAGCAGGGGTCTTGGAAGAGAGGGCTGGGGCTTAGTGGTGACCTCTCTACCCAGCAGACTTTTCCTGCAGTGTCACTGGCAAGGGAAGTGTGCTTTCCTGGAGCGACAGGGCAAGGGGAATGGTTTTAAACAGAAGGAATGGTTATTCAGTCTAGATTCAGATAAGAAATCCCTTACAATAAGCGTGGTGGAACACTGGCACAAGTTGCCTAGAGAGGTGGTAGATATCTTATCCTTGGAAACATTTAAGGCCAGGTTGGACAGGGCTCTGAGAAACCTGATCCAGTTAGAGACACCCCTGTTCACTGCAGGGGGCTTGCGAAAAAATGACCTTTAAAGATCCCTTCTGTTATAGGTAAAATGACCAATTCTTTTCAATTTGGTTAATTAAGAGGTTTATTTACAAGCGAATAAGGGAACAGG
>JAWWLV010000100.1:63445727-63473344 GCA_035041135.1 Platyrinchus mystaceus
ATGAATGAGGGCAACAAAAAAAAAAAAAAACAAAAAAAACCAAACAAACCACCACAACAACCACCACAACCAAATAAACCAAAACAAAACAAAAAAACAAAACCCGGGGCAACACCTTATTGATAAAGGGCTTAGATGGCTTTGCAGTTCTCAGTGTAGTTTGTTTGTTCCTACTGAGAGAAACATCACATTGATACACCTGCTACTGGATGGGAAGGAGCTCCCAGAATTGCTGTAGCAAGGTCACCCCATTTCCCATGGAGGAGATGCATCCTGTGGGTAAGTGATGCACGAGGAAGGTGCCAGGCTCTGACATTACTGTAGCTCTTCTGGCCTGGCTGGAGACTGCAAATCAGTACTTTCTGATGTTTCACACTTCAAAAGAAAACAGCACAGACACCACTTTTTTGTATTTAAGAAGTATTATGTGGCTTCTGGATTCTTCTGCCGAGGATATGTTATGAAAATGGGTCTTGCAATAAACAGTGAGTATGCATTCCTTGAAAAATCACATCTTTGACTTCTCATTGTGGCATCTCAGATCTCTTCCCTGCAGCAGTAAGTCAAATGTTTCAAAATACCCACTGGATACTGGAATTTCACTCTCACCTGAGTCTGCTGATAGACTGTCAGCTTGCCATACAGTCCCAAAGCCTGTTGAGGCCATGGGTGACTTTCCATGCAGGAACCCCGGGATGGAAAAAAGCAGTGCCCCTCTGTCTGCTGGAAAGGATGAGGACATACCAGACAGCATATCAAGCTTGCCCTGAACATGTTGGTTAACAGGGAATGAACTCAGAGCAGTTCCACATACTTGGGATCTGGCAGTGCACCTCTTGAGTAGTTTCCATTTGTTGAGCTCTTGTCCTGTACTGGGAGGAGAAAAGCATCCACATTCCACAGATTCTACTCAGGAATCCTTACAGGACGTTTCCCTGCTCACCTCTACCAGTCATTTCTGCAAACCTCAACTGCTGTGAACATGACCTGAATTTGAAACAGATGCAATGGTCGAGAAACTGGGATTTTGAGATTGGAGGAACACTGTGTCCAAGGTGTGTGCGGTATATCAGGAGACAGATGGACCTTTGGCAGCTGTCCAGAGAAGAGCAGTGAAAACAATGTAAAAAAAAGATCAAAGACACACAGATTTTTCTATTCCTGAAAAGAGAAGCCCAAGACATGTGCATAACTTTTAAATGTTTAAAAAGCTGCTTCAAATCAGAAAGGAATTCTCCATTGACACTGGGAATGGGACAAGAAGTTCTGATCTAGGAAGAAGGTTCAGATTAGATATTAGGAAACCTCTAAGACTGGGAATAATGAAATGTAAGGGTAAGCTGTGTAGGGAAGAGGTGAAGTCTTCATTTCTTGAGGCAACTGCAAGGAGGTTAAACACACACCTGTCTAGGATGGAGACAATCCTGCCTTGTGGCAGGAATGAACACAATCTTGCAATGTAGCAGGAATGAACACTTCCTTGTTCAGTCCTAACTCTATCCCTTCTTACTATTTGACTTCTGTAGTAGACAGAGAAAGGGTGCCTTCCTAAAATAAATGCCTTTAGCCAGGGAGCAATGTTATTACTGGCAGTCTCTCCCTCAGATGATTTTGTTGCAGCGGATACTTTTGTGCACAGGACTGTCTCCTTCTTCCATCAGGAAGTACCTGAGCTGACCTGGCCTTAGGGCCAGACTCAGAGCAGAGATCACAGCATGGCTTAGTTCATTGTCAGTGACTCCTGGAAGCTTCTGGACACTGAATGCTCGTAGTCACCTGGTTCCAATCTGGCACGAGGCACCAACAGCCTGTGGTGGAATTTACATGAGCAATTAGTGCAAGCAGAATCAGGTCTGTATTTTGTTATGGAAGACTGTTAATTAACCCAAAGCTGGGTCATTACAGACACAAGCCTGACTGAGCTGTCTTTCTCCACTGCACATGGTAGGGACAGAAATCTTTTCAATTCAAGTCTGAAGATGAGCCCAAGGAGTGTGCTGGGTGATGCTGCTGGCCGGGTAATGGAGCCTTCAGCTGAGCCCCAACCACCCTGGTCTGCATCCTGTACAACAGGCAGTCACTGTCGCTGCAGCTGGCACAAACACAGAAGAGCAACAGAGGGCCCTTTCAGTGACCAGCAAACTTCTGTTTTTTTCAGGGCTAGCAAACTGCTGGGCATTGGCATGCTTTATTCCGTGTTCCTCATTCAGGTACGGAGCAGCAGTGGTTGTAAATGAGAGGGAGATGGGAGGGGTCGTGAACAGCCCACAGGGAATCATGCACAGTGCAGGGAAAGGGAGGTTGATTCGCTTGAGTGCACAGAGCATTACATATGCAAACACTAATTTTCTGGGTCAGCAGGCACACACGGCAGGATGCCTGTACACCCCAGGAATACACACAAACACACACTCACCCCAAGCATACAGAAACAGCTATTACACTTGTATACACAGAGCCAATGCCTGTGAACCGGCCAAGAACACACAAAGTCACATTCATTAGCACAGTTGTATTTTCAGGCAGAATGTATCTGCACACACATACACATACACACACACACACACATACATACACACTCACTCTCATAACCTGTATAAGCACATTCAATACATTGCAGACTTACCTTAAATACACCACAGCCTATGAGTACATTGTGCCTATGAGTACATGCATGTAAACCCAAATATACACTGTAACCATGCGTGCCCAATGGATGCACAAACCATCCCCACTTTCCCTGGTTCAGGAAGCACAGCCCCGGTGCAGAACAGGTTATTCATTTGCAGACACCTCCAACATGTATCCAAAGTCATTTTCCACTGCCCTGCACTTGCTGGCTGTCTCTGAAACACCCTCACATGCCATCAGCATAGACAAACATCTGCACTGCCAGGCATAGGGAGCCCCAGCAGCATATCCCCGGTAGGGTAGTGTCTTTCCTGTAGCATTAGTAAATTTGGCCATTTAAAGCACTAGCTTTAAAAAAATCCTAATGTGTCATCCATATAAACGTTGCAGTTGAAGAGTCAGGAAATTCCCAGGTGAATGCTGCATAGGACAGCTTGAACTCTGCCCGCGTGCGAGTCCAATGGGAGAGGGTGAGTGGGAAGGAGTTAGCCAAAGCTCCAACATTGCTGAGCAATTTGATTCCCTCCTGGGGCTCCCCGACTCAGCTGGAAAGTTTTCTGTATTTACAAGAGCACCATTTATTCTGGCTGCACTGTGCTGTCTCCCACAGCCCCATGGATCCAGCTGTGTCAGGAGAGGGACTGCACACACAGCCCCCTGTTCCTGCTGGGGAGCCCAATGTCATGGGCTCTCCTGGCCGTGATAGGAGGGGATAGTCCAATGGATGGGGTCAGTCTGTCTCAGGGGTGTACTGCGGAGGGGGTGATTGGCACAAAGTCGGATTTTTATCCTTGCTCGTGCAAGTCCTGCTTCATTAGCTGCACAACATCCAGCCTGCATGAGGCAAAGCCGAACAGCAATTTGCCACCGTGGCTTCCCTTGGTTCCAATCAGACCATTTACCTGGGAGAAAAAGCCTGCATTTAAGTGCCTCACTTCAGAAACCCCCACTTGCAATGCTCCACTGAAGCACTTCCATCACAGAAATCCCTGCAACCTGCAGTCTCAGCAGTGAGGCCGAGGGCTAAATGAGTCCCAAAGGCTCAATTTCCCTGCTGCACTCCTGGGGAATAACATTTGCTTATCGACCCCAGCCTGGGGCTTTTCAAGGATTAGCCACTAATGCAGCCAGGATGGGGTTGGGATGCTGAACTGGTGTAAGCCAGCCTGCTCCCTTCCTCTCAGAATAGTTTGCTTTATGCTTTGACCATGGTATTTGGTTGGTTTGTTTGTTTGTTTGTTTGTTTGTTTGTTTAGTTTTGCTCATTACAGCCCTATACAAGCCCCAGGCACTGGTACTTCTGTTTCAATAGCAAGCACTCAGGTGGGCTCACCTTTGCTGCTGTGACTTCTGCAGAGCAAGAGACTGTGGTTCCTTGGGGTTGGTTGTCAGTCTGGCCTTTTCCCTGGTACTAAAGTCAATCACAAATATATATGAGAAATAAACCTGTCAAGACAGGAGAAAACCAACAAAAAAAATCAGTGCTCAAAGGGAAAAAAAGCTGAATGGCACAGCATTAATTCCCACTTTCTCACTCGATGTCACAAGATACAGGAAGCTGTATGAAAAATAATCAAAGAATAATTTCTCGAAAGGTTGTTATTTGGCAGACATGTCTCCTTTGCAAAATGCCCCCTACTCCAGGATGTCAGTTAGGTCTGACATGCAGACCCAGAGGTTGATCAGCTATGCTATTAATTACTGTCCTGGGGAGCGGAGATGTGGAACTTTGCTTCAGAGGGAGGATACTGAAGCACCAATAAAACTCTGTCTGAATTTGGATGAACATGCCAGCACACACTAATCCTCTAAGGACTCAGACGTGCTAGAAAAGCTCTCCTACCTGACCCCATCACACAGTGTGTGACCCAGCATGCCCCTGAGAGAAGATATCAGGCACAACGCCAGTGTTACACATGTACCCCAAAAGCTTGCACTGAGGGGTCTCAGTCATGATCATCACTATATCCCACGGTGTTTCTTGGTGCATCAGCAAGCCATGCACAGTATCTGCCCTAAGCCACAATTCATAGAATCATTATGGTTGGAAAAGGCCTTCAAGGTCAAGTCTAACCTTTGTCCAAATACTACCATTCCCACAAAACTATAACACAAACTGCCACATCTACTTCTTTTTCATACACTTTGAGGGATGGTGACATCACCGCTTCCCTGAGCAGCTTGCTTCAATGCTTAACAACTCTTTCAGTGAGGAAACTTTTTCTAATACCCAACACTACGGCTGACAGCACCCATACTCCCGGGACATCCTACTGTCCCCTGTCACGCAGTAGCTTTTCTGCAGCAGATCTGTGCCAACTGCAGGTGACACAGTGCATCCTTCTTTCAGAGAGGCAGCGGAGACCTTGAATGACCTCGTATATGCTGACCTTCCAATTGAGTCCTTAAAAGCAAGTGCTAAATTCAGGCTGCGAACTTCTAGCCCTGTGGATGTTTTCATGTGGGTAATGACCTCCAGCCAGCACCAGCCTATGGGAAATTCCTGCTACATATATTCAATCTGAGGAGCAATGCTGTACTCTGCATGTGGAGCTTACTTTGTAATGAAACCATTGTTATTCTGGTCTGAGCTGAAATATTGCTTGGGGTCAGCACTGCCTAAGGCTGGCCTGCCTGTGAGCTCTTATTTTGCAGGCATTCAGTCCCTGCATGAATCAGAGAATCACTAGTAAACAGAGTCTCTGTTCCCTCCCCCTTCTCCATGCTTTGGTACCTTTGCAGGACGACCATTAAGCTACTGGAGATGAGCCAGCGATTCAGAGCCAAATCAAAGCCAACAGCCCCAGACTGAAGCTTTACCGTCTTCTAGTGTAACAGGCTCCCCGCAGGCAAGTTCAAACAAACGTTGCTACAGTGCCAATCTTTCAGTACAGCTACAAAACAGACATCATGGTTCAATACAGATGTATCGCACTCTGACACACAAATAACTGGTTGGTGACATGAAGGAACAAGCCCAAATAAATCTTCTGGAGAGGAGAATTAAGCTTTTGAGAAAGAAGCCGCTTCCAAGTTTCCAAGAAACTTTGCAGGAAGGTAGGCTGGGCTCTCTGGGAAGGAAAAAGCCACCAGGAGGTGAATCTGTGTGGCTGTGAACAGAGACAGAGGTGTGACGCGCATGTCTACTTCTATTAAATACTGCAAGGGCTAAGAAGTGACAAGGCCCTTTAAATGTGTCCAGGTTGATCAAAGCTAAGTGCATCCATGCAAGGTAAGGCAGAAACATAGCGAGTTAGACCCAAAGGCCAGATATACTTAGCCAGATTCTGCCATTGAGGATGAATGGGTACAGCTCTGATGAGCGTGATGAGAACTTCTGCCCACTTCTCTTCAGCTGGAGCACACTTAGAACCACTGCTAGAGTTTAGGCTGCTTGAGAGTGATCCTGGAGGAGCTTGCAGGAGAAAGGTGAGAGGTTTTACTCTGTGACCTGCATGCTCACAGACCAGGCTCTTGTCCAAGCACTACTTCTGTTCTCTGCCAGCAGAGGTATCCCAAGGCAGACCAAGGAGACAGGTTAGAAAGAAGAATAACCTCAGCGTTATCTCATGGCTAAGAGGAACATAAGGGACTTCACTCTCTTGGCAGATCCCTTTTTCAGGCCTCCACTGTTTTCTTCCACTGCTGTTTATCTCTCTAATCTATATAAGCCTGCGTGAAGTAAGAACTATCAAGCATTGTGTGTATGAACAACAGCTACCGTACAGGTTTGTATTGTAATGGGGTGCTTTTGAGCCTACCAGCATTTTTAAAAAATAAAGAAATAAATATTATATATATATATGGCCAGTCTTCGCGAACGAAGATTTGGGAAAGGTCTTTTTCACCCTTCAAGCCTGCGCAATGGATTTTTTAGGTGAGACACAGCCTGCGCTGAACTGAGCCCACCCTTTAATCCTAAGGTTCATCTGCCAGGCCAAGCAGGCTTGGACAATGGCAGTGAGGTCCTCAGGACGTAGGTGTGTTTAGAGTGACCTTCTCTTAGAGGGATGGCCTTAAGGACTAACAAGCTCCATCTACCCGGGGGATATTACTCGCCAAAAAAAACCCCTGTAATAGCCAGCTAAGCTTACAGGTGCATATCTGAGCACTCCCAGCTGCAGGATCAGTCCACATGCCAAGCACAAGTAACTGAGACAGATAAAGAGCAGATGCTGCAAAGCAGAGATTATATATCAGACAGAGTGCTCAGGAGACCCTTAACCTGCTGGATAATGAGGCTTCATGTTGGTTTTTTATAGACATTGGTACCCATGATGGGAAACCTGATGTGCTTAGAGAAGAAACCACAGTATCAGGAACAACACCAAAGCCTGATGTGTTGAAGGCTTTTACACCGCAATAGCAAATGGCCCAGGAGAGTCATAGATAGCAGCCAGTGTCTGATGGGAAAGTAAACAATATTTGCTGGGGATGTCAAAAATCCCAACACCCTGAAAGGCTTTCATACTGGAGCTGGTGCGAGCCAATTTCCTCAACCTTCTTGCATGGTTGTCTGGCCCTGGTGTGGGCACAGCAGACTCTTCAGAGCATTGAAAGCTTCATGTGGGAGCCCAGAGGAGAGTGCTGCATTTCCCTAATGTGTCCATCGCAGGACGTGATTTAGATACTAGTTCTGCTCCTTCCTGTCATGGCCAAAGTCTATCAGGTTGTTATTTTCACATGGAAAGCTCTTCAAGGGATAGGTCCCTCTAAGCTCAGCACCCAGTTTTCCCAAAACAGGAGCTGCCTCCTACTCTTTTGGTCATGGAGATCTCAGAGCATCAGATGAGCGAGGGTTTCCAAATTGAACCAGCTCTTCACGGAAACTGATATCTGTCTCCACTGCTAAGGGGCCTCTGGAGAGGCTGGTCAAGGATGACAGCAGACCTGGAGTCAGATTGATGGTATGTGCTTTGTTAAGATTCCAGTACCTCTAAGGCACAATTTGCACACTCCTGATCACATTTTCATGTTCAAGAAGGGGCTGCTCACCCCATCTTTGCTCCTACAGCCCTGACTCCAGCAGTGCCTTAATGAACTGTAACAGCACTGCAAGGGCTGAGCAGTGACATGCAGCTACATGGGTTACTTCATCCATGGGGTGGCATTTATCCGCTCTGGGGAGCATGTTGGCTCGTGCACGGCAGAGGTCTGTGTATGGCTGTGAGGATGTCAGTGAGGACAGACTGGACTTGGCAGTGCTGGGTTAATGGCTGGACTTGGTCATCTAAGAGATCTTTTCCAACTTAATGATCCTATGATTCTATGACTGCAGAGGTATTTCAGCATCTTGAGATGGCTGCTAAGCCCCGGGGCTGTTCTCTTTTCCTGAGGCTGACAGACTGAAATAGTCACACAGGTTTCTCCTTGCCTGGCAAGGGACATCCATCACTGTATGTAGATCAACAGCCAGTATCTTCAAAGGGGTATTGATCCAACAAAACCCTTTTGAAAGCCTATTAGTCCAATTGGACATCAGCCACTGAATTTAGTCCTATGGCCCTTACTTAGGACACTGGTCCCTGACTTTGCAGTAGTTCCTGTGACCATCCTGTGTATATGCCTGCCCTGCTAACCCAAGCTAACCAGAAGTGTGGCCTGCCCTTGCACAGAGCAGGAGACAAACAAAAAACACAGCTGTTTGTTGAGAAAGAGCAAACAGCGCCCATGG
This sequence comes from Platyrinchus mystaceus, assembly GCA_035041135.1. Lineage (NCBI taxonomy): Eukaryota > Metazoa > Chordata > Aves > Passeriformes > Tyrannidae > Platyrinchus > Platyrinchus mystaceus. The sequence continues at coordinate 63,454,033 of JAWWLV010000100.1, forward strand.
ATTGCATTCGGTTATCCCAGTTTCCCAGTGGGAGAGAAGAAAACTCTGAGGATTACCTGAATCTCCGAAGTGCATATAAAATGCCTTGGACAGGGATGTCCCAGTTCACAATAAAGGTGTTCAGAGGCCCCCCCCACAAAGCAGATCACACAGTACCACACAAATGAAGCTGCAAAGCAGTGATAGTATTGGGGGATGATAAAGCTTTGCCGTCCTAGATGTTAAACACCATTGGTGGCTGTTTAATAGGTAATGTGGGATTGGCACAGTCCCAGGGCAGATGTAACACGCCTGTGAGTATGTATATGTGTGGCTTCCCATAAATCCACGTCTGACACGAGGACCTTTGTGAACTGGATTATAAATAATTAGCTGGACATGTCTGTATTTCTTTTTGCATCACCACCGTCACTAGGACAGAAGTTGAGGTCTCCTGCTTCAGTGGTGTCTTGGACTGCATATCCAGAAGGGGCAGGTGATAGTTCAGGCAGCATAACCTCTCACTGCAACCTGTCCACACATCCTGTAATGAGTCTGGCAGTTTGCACCCAGCCAAGAAACCTAGCCCATCATATCTGAAGAAATCCCTAGAAGGTTAATGCAAAATAACCCTTGGTAGCTTGTTCTGGTATAAATAAAGTCTTATTTTGACGAATTTATGATTAAAGTGAATAAAGAGCAGTCATCTTTCCAAATATAAACCAAAGGTAGTCTCTGATTTATTTCTCATGATGCATTTGGTCATGTTCTGTTGTCTTGGCAAATCTGTTTTTTTATTGCATTGAGATGTTTCTCAGGTTTGGGTTACATTTCTAATAAATATCCGATGCCATGTTGATTTCCTGTATCGTATTTCATTAGTCTTAGAGAAGAATGGAGCAGCACTTTTATAAAAAACAGCAGTCTTAAAAGGAATTTGTAACACAGGGCTTGTCTGCGTTTAGCAAGTGATAGCTAGCTCTCTAACAGTGCTGGTATTGTTAAAAGCAGTGCAACCTGCCTTTGCATGGATTTGGTTATCTCAGGATAAAGGTGCCTTATGCCTGTATAACCATTTCCATCTGTGAAGAGGAATAACTCCAAAACCATAAATCAAGGCTTTTAGAGGCATAGTTTTAACTGGTAAAAATCACATTGCTAATAGAGATGTGCTTAAAATAGGGAAAGAATCTTAGTGTAAAGAGAGAAATTCCTGTTGTGAAAGATAGCTATGTAGAAAAATAGTTTTAGGATCCTGTCTACAGTCCTATATCAGTATGATATTGGAGTATACTGATCTGATTTGATCATTACAGTGAAAAAAATATGGAGAAAGTATTCTGCCTCAGGACTGGGTCATGGGGCAGCAAAGGAATGAATGCATTCACTCCAAGTGCTGAGCTGCCAGTGTGGGCTCAGGACCAGGTTCCCCAGGTTTGGGTCAGGACATATCTCCTCAAAGACGAACTCCAATGCATTTCCCACCCCATCTCCACACAGAAAATCCTGTGAAGTCCAAAGACTGACTCTTGTGGCAAAACCCTCCAGCAGAAGAGGAATCTCCCATGGCTTCTGAAAAAGACCACAGACATAGGAGGGACAGGACAAGGTACGATGTGAAAGACATGAAGGGAAAGGGTGGTCATGGCAGCCCCTACAGTGGGAAAATTCCCTGCTTGATATGCTCAGCTCAAGGTCTGAGCATGTGTTTCTCTCACCACTGTGCATCTCCCTCCTTGCACTAAAATAAGGGACTGAAATCTTTGTTATTCAAATATCCTCCCCATGATGAACCACATTATCCTCCATATTTTCTAGGATCCCTCTCCTAAACCTATCTCTTATTTCATTAACTCAGTTGCTGGAGGTGAAATCCCTTCTTCTTTAATTGCTCTGCTCCAACCATCCTTGTTACTCTTTATGAAAGAGGCAGACAATAATCCTAATATCCTCCTTTTTTTGTCACTGTTGCTTAACAAGAAGAGCCTTGAAATCATTGCCCCTTATTTGGGCGAAGCCGGCCGATCGGAAATAATTAACTTCTATCTGTGCTGACGGAGTGGTGGCTGGTGTGTAGCCAGTTTCAGGTAGTTTGTTATTCCTGCTTTATCGCCTGCTGCAGAAGGGAGGCTGTAAGATTATTAAGCAAAGCTCTGCCTGCATGTTTATCACTACAAGTTTGAAGAAACGGTGCTAGTAATGATTTAATTTTATTTTATTATTTTCTTAAATAAAGGGTATTGTTTAGTCACGGTGATGCAAATGACAAATCTTCTTCAACTCGTTTCATTTTACAAATAAGATTGTCTTTGCTGCAGCCTTTGCTACAGCAGATGATCACACAGAGACACCCAAGGGATGCAGAAAGCTGAGACCTGCTCAGGAGCAGCAGCATCAGAGCTGGAACTGTTTGAGCTGCCTGCACAGCTCAGGTTGGGGATAAGGCAGCTGGACACTTGGAATTTAACCAAGCTTGCAATCAGCTGCTGCATGAAAGCAGGTTTGTCTGATTATCCCAAAGGTCTCCTTAGCTCAGCAACCAAGAGTCACCAACAGCAGATGCCAAGAGCAGAGCAGGAGCATGAGCCAGCATATCTAATCAATATTTTTCTCTGTCTTGTATCTTGCATCTTGGGACTTTCTGCCATAAATGTGGCTTCTATTGTTGTCTCCAGCCACATTTTTGAAAGCATTAAAGCCTTTGTCACTGGCAGCTTCCCACAACAAGGAGTCCCAAACTGCATTATTTGCTTGTTTTGAATCAGACACCTGCTAATTTCACTCATTGCACCCAGTACTTGTGCTGGAAAGGACAATGAACAACTTTTCTCTGTGCTCACTCCCCCTGCCACTCAGGATTTATTATTTTCCTTCCCTCCAGCTGTGTCTGAGAAAAAATGTTGCTAAATTTCAGTTGAGGTAAAAATGTATTAATCACTAACTTGATTAATTACTGAAGGATCATTTCCCTTCTGTGATACATGTAAACCTCCAAACTTCTTGAATCAGAAGTACACTCAAGGTGTTCAGTGTCACATCCATCATCTCCATGAGCGTCACTGTTGACAGAGGCAGATGTGGCTGCTCAGACATCCTCCTTGCAGTGCTGAGAGACCCATAGTGAAACTTCTGCCTTGCTGGGAACGGTGTGTGAGCAATCTGGCAGCAGTAAAACATCTTGGTTTTGGGAAGATGTCCCATGATGACCCTCTGCTTCCCAGTCCCATCCCTGCTTCTTCATAGCACTTACACCCCTGACACCTCAGCTGTCATCAAGATTGTGTGCGCACTAGAAACTGTCCTTGGACCTGTGGAAGAGCTCAGTTAGGTTTAGATTTGCTCCCACAGGAGACAAGACTGCTTTGCAAAAACACCTCAGCTTGCAGTGGGCCCTACACATAAAATCACGGAATCATAGAATGGTTTGGGTTGAAGGGATCTTAAAGATCATCTCATTCCAAATAGCCTATGCTATGGATGGAGACACCTTCCACTTAACCAGGTTGCTTACAGCCCCATCCAACTTGACCTTGAACACTTCCAGAGATGGAGCATTCACAGGTTCTCTGGGCAACCTGTTACAAGTTTCCACATCCCTCACCATTGAACACAGCCTGGACTCAGATTCACAGCCCTTTCATGTCCATTGCCTCCTTCCTTGGCATGGCTGAAGAATCTCCATATAGGAAGCTGTTGTCTATCCCCATCCTCTACAGGCCAAGAGAGACGATTTCATTCTCCAGGGCTGTCAAACTGGGACCATCCAGTGACATGAAGTTCGCTGTGATAAGGGAAAGGAGAATGATGATGGTAAAGTAGCTGTCAGCACTTTTCTTGAAGCCATAGAGAAAGAGCTAGGTGGTGTCATGGGGACAATTAATCTTTTATCTCTGCTCTAACTTCTTCACACAGTTTATATCTCCATCCTCTGCCATTTTCCAGTTTAGCAGCTCCTCTGCCTGGTGATCACCCAAGAAGTCTTTAAGGAAGGGAACAAGGACAAAGTATGTGATACAATGGGTAAGTATCAGATCAGAAAGACACCCTTGGCTGGGAGTAGCTTGCTTGGAGTAACTTCCTTTCAGGCTTCAGCTCAGAAATGGATCTCCTTTATCCCATGCTGAGGTTGCAGAAAGATCTTGCCTCTTCCTTTGTTTTTCCCTCTGGCTGCCAGGCAAACATACACTGATCCTCAGGGTCTGTGAAGTACCAAAGCCAAGCCCTGCTGTAGGACTCAGGTTTCTTGTAGGGTCAGAAGGTGCCTTTTGAAATACAAGGTCATGGGGTGCTCTGCATCTTGTAACAGTTGATTTTTGATGTGTGGACCTTGATGGGACAAATGTCTCTTTCATAGTGACCTTCTGGGTGCTGAATGCAGCAGAGCAGATCCTGGGTCTCCTCTGAGCTGTAATCCCTGTGTGGTCTCCATGTACAGCACCAGGAACTGGTACCAGTCATGCTGGCAAGAGGAATGGAATGGCTTAAATGATCTGGAAGATCTGCCTGGAAAGGACCATGAGGTTTCCATTCACCAAAAACAGAGAGGAGCTCCAGGCTGTCCTCCGGTAATCAGTGCACACTATGAGGCACAACCAGCAAAACTGGGCACAGAAGACAGAGAAAATGAGTGAAGCCTACAGAGATGGAGCATGGACATTGCTGGTTTAATTTCCAGAGGACACAAGAACCCCTCTCAGCTCAATCCCTAAAAATACAGACATCACTTTTGGGACAGAACTCTTCCTTATTAGGTAGCAGCATCTTTCCTACCAATTTCCAAGCTCAGTGTTCCCAGGCTTGTGGCGGCTGGTGACCCACCAAGAACTACTCAGGCAGCATAACCCAGAGATGGTGCCTGATCCTGCCAGACACAGCTTGGATGCAGCAAGCACTCCATTCTCCCTGAGGCTATTTGGAGATGCTCTGTCTCTCCAGCAGGGAGAAGGGAGGAGCAGTGCATTTCCAACTGCAGCCAAGAAAGCTAATGGACACATTTCTTTTCCCAAGGCAGGCAAATTATTTCTGCTCCCAGCTGACCCCTCAACCACAAAAAACACCATAAAACAGCAAGAGTGTGTAAAAAATAAACACAGGCACGCATCAGCCTTCCGGATTCCCGTCCCCCGAGCCAGAGGAGCTTGGACCGCGGACAGAAGGAATGTGGTGTTGCATCGGGAGCCATCGGAATGGAATCGGGGACAGAAACATTTTATAACTGGCCTCTGGACCTCGTTGAGGAGCGGAGAGAAGGAAGAATCATATGAGTGATGACTACTCACACTGCAAAGGGGGGAAAATTTGAATCTCATCTGCATGTTTTCCAAGGATTGGGATTTTGAGAGTAAACTGTTTGCTCTGCACCTCTGACTCTTGCTGTCTTGACTCCTCTGGCCAAGTTTACATCAGGGCTGTCCTGATCAACCAGGAGCCCTGCAAACGAGTTACCACATATAGGGCAAGATTCATGATGCAGGTTCTCAGGAACCTGTAGGGAAGCATGCTATTAATTGAAGCATCTTTTTGCCTCTCCCTGTCACCTTAGAGTCTGCCAAAGCTAGAGAGAGATGAAGAGAGAGAACAAGAAGTTTTTCACACTGTGAGAGAAGACTGAAGTGATGCCAGGGTCTGACTGTAGAACTCTAATATAAGCTTAGACATTTCTGTTCACATCAGACAAGACATTCTGCACTGAGACTGCAGACCAGCAAAGTTTGTGTCAAGACATAGGGACATAGTTGGCTTTGCTCACTGCCAACTCGGCTCACTGCCATCCTCAGCAACGGACTATGACAGCCATTCTTGCTTTACCCAAAGGTTTTGCTTCATCAAATTGGGAGGAAAAGCCTCAACCAATACAAAGAAATACAAATGTCAAACTAACCAGCTCTAGTGCAGGAAGGGTCTAAATTTCCTTAGGTCTGCTCCTGGGCTCCCAGAGAAAACCACTCCAGAAATTTCACAGGGATTGAGATGACACGAGAAGATTTGCCTCACAACATCAGCCCCAGTTAGTCTCCACCACCACCTACAACTTTCCTGTTTCCTGAGGATACATTTTACAACTGCGAACTGAAGATGCTGACAGAATGTTAATTCCTCTCAGCACACAGCATTGCTGGCCTCTAGTAGAACGAGCACTGCAAACTGGTTGTGCCAGGACCTCAGCCAGCAGCACCGAGATGCCTCCAACCCAACAGCCCCCACGCAGCTGTAAATGATACTGTGTCCTTTCCAGTCTGATGCTAGACACTGGGCTCCTGCTATTGCAGAGAACTGACAGGCAAGGCTGCTGTCTTCTGACTGTCTCAGCTTAACTCTCTTACAGTTCGAGGAGTAAAACCATCCTTCAATGCCCAGATTTCATACCCTGACTGTAACCTTTTTTTCTTAAAAAAAAATCCCAAATAATATTGTTTGTGGCTGGTGGTCATGAGGGACCAGCAGCAACAACATGAGGGAAAAACAAATAATTATGAGAAATTTCCTGAAACAAGTAACTTAAATTTTTTCTCATCACTGCATCACTAACTGTATCTCTTTAGTTCATCGATTTTTTTTTTCAAAAGATCCAAAAGAGATAAACAAAAGCAACAGGTTCCTTTCAAAACCCATCTCAGGTAGCAGGAATTAGGAATTAAACCCAGACACAATGCAAATAGTGTGGTGGTTTATTTGCCATTCCTTTTGTGAAACACAGCTGGTTGCAGCAGCAGCAGCCCCAAAGCCATCCAGCAGCTGAGTCCGTCCTCTGGCTCCTACCCTTCCTGGGTACCATCAGCTCCTCTGGGCAAGTGCAGCAATAGTTACAGTGTGTTTTGGTGCCTGCTCTGTCAGGCTGGTACCATGCCTATCCTGTGCTCTCCTTCCCTTCCTTTCTGTTTCCAAGCCCTGAGTGAGCCCAGGTAACAGGTCAGACCAGAAATGTCACTTTTCAAATGCTGGTATTAAAGAAGTTATTTACAATACAAATATGCAACTCCCACGATGGTCAGCTTGTAGCAAGCAGTTCTGTGTGCCATGTTATTGTTCAATATCACTTTCCTCTTCTCAAGCATTTAGCTCCAAAACTCATATCGATTTAGACTGGGGGTTTTAAATCACCTAAGGGTTTTCAAATCAGTTAAGGGTTTTTTAATCAGCTAGTCACAGCTCTCACAAAGCTGAAGATCTCAGGTCCCTGGTCATTTACATTTGTCATGTGCAGTGCCTTTTAAGTATATTTTGAAATATTTAAACCATTTCTTTGTTCAAAACGTGAAGTGCCAAAGGGAATGGGGCTTGCTGCAGAATCCAGACTGCCCTGCAGAAAATGCTAGTGGAGCAAGAAGCTAAACCCAGGTTTATGAAATGTACTTGGAAGGAGCTCAGCAGTCCAAATCCCAGTGCTAACAGAGCAGCTCTGAGTCGATTGCAAATAACAGCCTCTTACTGTCCAGCCACAGTGCAATTCCACTGAGCTTTGGCAGAGGGTAATTCCGGTGTCAGATGTTTTCATGAGACCCTACTTGACATTTTGGCCAGAAATCCAGTGGTATGTTTTGATATTCCATGACACACTGTGTTAACGCATGGATTTCCTCCATTGTTTTGATGGACACCACTACCTACTCAGGCAGAAAGTAGAGTGTCTGGATGTGCCCTTCCCTCTGCCTTCCCCCCCCCGGCACACAAAGCATCAGGCAATTGAAATTGCGTTGCTAGATCCAAAGTCCCCTGGGAGAAATAACCACTGTTCTGGAGCCTGCATGGCTGCATCCTCCCAGACAGATGCATATGCAGTTTCCCAAGGCAAGACAGACACTGAATATGATGCTTCTGATGAGGCTTTTCCAGAGTGGGGGAGACAGTTCTTCACTGATTTTGGCATCAGTTGGTTTGCCAACATCTGGCTTAAGGTACTGGTATTGTTGCAGGTTGACAATGCATGGATAGCCCAGGAGGCCTCAGGTCACAGGTGATGCCTCTTGCTTGGTCAGGATCTCGGGCACCAGCAGTACAGCAAGGAAGACTCTTTCCAGTGCTGGGTACCCACATGTGAGATGCAGCAGGCAGCCTGACTGCCTCTCAGAAGGTTGGACATGCCTAGAGAAAGCATCCACATGATGGGATGGAGATCCCTGAAGGGAAGCCTGAATCCCAGTTGCAGCTGCTGTACTGTGACCTGCCATGCTTTGTCACCCGCCATGACAGAGGGACTCAATATGTGAATCAGGAAGATAGGGCTCTTGGGGAAAGGAGGATGGTGCAGAAGAGCTTGCAGAGAAGGATGAGCATTGAGCACAAAGCAGGAGAGATTTGATGATTGTCTGGGCCCAGGTCTGAGGTCCCATGTCCTGTCTCCTGGTCATCCTCCCTTCTACTCTGCACACCATGTGCTACCCACCAGCTGGTCCCCTTTGCATGTGCAGCTCCATGCCCACCTAGTCTGCCCTACAGCAAGACCAGGGCCAAGTGAAGCTAAGATCACAGCTAGAGTCTCAGACAAAAACCCAGGTCCTTCGGCAGCAGTTGTTATCCTGCTCCCCACATTAGGCAGGGTGAAGGAATAGACCTCCAGAGAGAGGACAGGCTGCAGCTGGCTGTCACCTTCAGAGTCAGCCACAGACAAGGGAGATGGCTGTGTGAGCCAGGGGAGCACCAGAGAGGTCTTGGATTTTGACAGCCTCGGGGCTTCAGTAGTCCAAACAGCTGGAAAGTCAGTTCCCAGTGGAGATGACAGCTAATCTGTGGGATTTATCAGATGGACATTATTTCCAGTAAACTGAAGGCATTCAGGAAAAGATACCCAAGGCACATGCAAGGCACTGTTATTGTGTGTAACTATGGATGAGACTTTAAATCTAAAAACATGCACATTATCCACACACTCCTGCATCCCTTTCATAATCCTACGTGCCCTCTTATAACAGGCAGATTCTTTGCCCTCTGGGCATGAGGCTGTTCCGAAAACACTTCCAAAAACACTTCAATATCCTGATGATCGGTTCAGATCCATTTGCTGCTGTGGTGGGAGCCTGAACCTCTTCAGGGAGAGAGAGAAGACAATGAAGGGAGGGAAGGCATGCCACATTCTCCATGCCAATATAATAAAACTTGGCAAATCAGGGAGGAAGGTGGACCAGGCATCACGAGAGGCAGCGGAGGGAGAGGCAGAGGACAGAATCCCAGAGGCAAGAGACAGAGAATTTGCTGTTGAGTAGGGTAGCAGAGAGCAGACATCCGCAAGGAGGCATGGAAAGACCAGACTGGGAGGCTGCCAAGGAAGAGAGAGTCGCATTAAATCTTATTTGTCTTTAAACAAAGTGTTCTAATTGCTAACAAAGGGATTTCAAGCAAATTGTAGTAAAACTGAGTTATTCTGATCAATTACACAGTCAAGCAAATTACGGAAGGAGTCTGAAATATTGCCAGATACAAAAGAGAGATGGAGAAAGAGGAGGAGGAGTTGCAGACAGAGTGGGGGAGGCAGTAATTTGAGGGAGGAAAATTACTTGATGGCTTGATAAGGAGAATTATTAAGCATAAATTTGAGATGCAGGTTGCTAAATCTGAATACAAAATCAAGGGTAGAAATGGAAATTGTGTTTTAAGGTTTGCAAAATCAGAGCAGGGGCAAAGAGAAAAAAAACCATGTAGACAAGCATTAGAGACAAGATGCTGTTGAGGTGTCTGCAAAGATGGTTGCTAACTGCAGCAAGCTGAAAGCAAGGCATGACCCAGTAAGGGAGACCTTTGTGGTGAGGGCACCAGACCAATGCTAAGTGGGCATCAAGCCACATTCCTGCCACAGACCTCCTACTTGACTTACAGCTTCTTCAAAGCACTTACCAATGACCTGGTTTTGTCACTGGAAAAGTCACAAGGGTCAGGAACCCAAGGTAATCTAAAGAGAGACACAGCAAGGCTGATTTTTTTACCTTTTCACACCTTACCTGAAAATCGTGGCTAACACTTCTACTACTCTCTGGTTTGAGGATTTAAGCTGGTATCATTCAGTTTGTATCCATTCAGCATCCAGAGTATCAGGCAGTGATGTTTTAGAGAATACAAGCCAAAACAAACCCCTGTCTTAAAGGAACAAGACTGAAATCCCACCACAACACACAACTCCACATCTGGTGGCTATGAGTCAGAAACAGTGTACCTTGGATTGAATTAAATAATTGCCCCCTGTCCTGCTCAGTCCCTTGAGGTTTCCAGCCATGCTGCTGGGGTCTTCAGTGCTCATGAAACAGCCACTGAACTGCTGCAGTTTGCAGCCTAGCACATTTGGGCAAGTCACCTCCAATTTGTAGTGGATCAGCCCTACTCACTGAGCTGCTGCCTGCTTTGTATGGCACACACGGAGCAGGCAGCAGGATTAAGGGAGAAAATCCTCACTGTTTTGTGTCAGGTGCACAAGGTCACACCGCACCACTCAGGGTTGGAGAAGAGGGGCTTGCTGGCTCTTAGGCTCCAGCCACCTGCTAGAGTTGTGTTTAGCTCCAAGGGTAGAAAATCAAGTGCCTACACTGACTCTCAGAATCACAAGGATGTGGTCCTTGTGTACAGTCTCTCTATAAAGCCGCTGCAAAGGTAATCCAGAGAGCTCTAGACCAGAAATGCCGTATTCTTCAAGTCAATTACCATACTCGGTTCATAACCTTGCAACTGACAGGATTAATGGATTATTGGCATGAAGGGCTGCAGAAAGATGCTTTTAAAAGAGGAGCAAGAGAAAGACCAGAGATTATTTTTAATGGTGTTTATTTGTTGGAGAACTCCAGACCCTGTAGGCTTTTGCTGGGCTGAGCAAGTTCTGAGTCCTAAGAGGAGATAAGAGAAACGATTAGGGTATTACTGTGCCAGTGCAGTTCATGTGTTTTGTATTATTAATGTTTGTAAAGCACTTTGAAAATGAAAAACACCATAAAAGCTCTAAGTGCTGTATTTAATAGGAGCTGCAGAAGAGGAACTTAAGTTTGAAAGGACACTTCTCAGTTATCAGTGCACAAGAGCTTGTGTTTTTGAGAGGATCCCACAGTCGGATACAGTCTGAAGTGGCAGATGAGTTGTTCAAAAGCCAGTATGAGGAGGACATAAGAACTCTGCAGGGTGCAAGGAAGGCTCCTGTGTCATGCATAAAAAAAAGAAGCGACTTAACACTTTTAGTATGGGAAAAAGCCATCAGATTTGCTTGTTCATTTCTTTGGAGCTGACACAGGGGTGTTCTCTGCAAGGCAGCTGATTTTGTTAAACTTTCTTTAAAAGTCTGTTGGGCAGCTGACCTCCGTTGCATTGTTTAGGAAAATTCTGTAATGGAGGGAAAATCCTGACCCAGGGAGGGTAAGGAAAGCAGCATTTGAAATCCTCTGATAGACCCATCTCTTCTGACCTGCACCAGACAAGTTATGTGGTCTCAAGCTGTCAGTAAGACACTGCCAGGGCTCAGAGCCAGGATTTTGGTTCTAGATACTTCATTTTTGATACTGTTGATTCACTAAGACAGTGACTTCCTAAAAGAGCCAAGATGAAGCTTCTCTTTACGTTGCTGCAGTCCCAGCTCTAGAGCCCTCCTCCAGCTATGCTGGCTGACAAACTACAGGCAAGAGCATTTTTTTTTCCAGTGAATCCATAAATAGATATGCAGCATCCCCACTGACAGCCCTGAGGAGCTTTCTTAGACACCTTTGTCAAAGCAGAAAGACCTAAAGGCCAGCTGAGGCTGTGGACAGGTATTGATAGCATATATTCCTCTTTCCCAATGACAGGCATATTCTTGTTTCCCCACTGCTTGACACTCTCTCTGACAAAACAGAGTCTTTGCACTTTTGCACAGATCTTTCTTCACACATCAATCCCTGTGTCAGATCTTCTCTTCGTGCCCAGGCTACATTTTTTAACCCCAGTGTTTAAACCTTTGACAAGGAGGGAGGCTCCAGACAGGTTTGTGTAGATGCTTTCTTGATTCAGCCTGTGTTTGCAGTCATGCATTGACCTTCACAATCTCAGTTCCTTGCGACATCAGAGACACACTAAAGCTTACCTGCGTCAGAGGTCCCAGCGTGCCAAGACCATTCAGAGCACCTCCCTTTTTCCATCTCCCTTCCTGTCTCCCAACAGCTAAAAGGGACTTAGAAACTTTTCCCCTCCCTATTACTTGGCAAGCAGATAATTCAGTTTTGAAAAGAAGCAGGCTAGAGCACCCCTGCTCACAGATCGTGCAGCACCTGGCTGTGCTGTTGCCTAAGAGTGATAAGTCATAGTGATAAACGCAGATATTTCACCTTCCACCCTTCCTTTCCCTATCTCAAACCTTGGTGCTGAGGAGAAGCCATACAGGCACTGTTGCTTCCCTGACCTGCAGTGTGACAGATGTTACGTATATTCAAAATGACACCTGCACCCCACAAGAGCTCCTATCCTGTATTTATAGCCACTGTCACTGCTCAGATTTATGCCGCTCAAATATTTGTCAGCTGTTATCCCACCTCCCCTGCACATCATTTAACTGAGCTTGACGTATGTAAGCACTTTTAATCTTTCCTCATGAAGCAATTTTGTCCTTCCCAGGGCCTCTGATCATATTTGTAACTCTTCCTTGAGACAGCATCAGTTCGTCATTGCTCTGAAAATGCGATGAGGAGTGTGGCAGCCTGAGCGTGCAGGCAGGGACGTGGGGGAGGATCATTTCCCACACTCATACTCAGCTCTCTCTCATGCCACTCCTCCCAAGAGTACCTTAACATGTTTGCCTGCCCTAAAATCCCTCTCTTCCTTGATGGTCATTGTTTTTTTCCCAAACTGGATCACTGTTCCTGCTAATAAATGCAGTTCTGGATTATTTTGCGACTTACCTGAACCAAGAGGGAGTTCATTTTCTTTCCTTCCTGTCTTTCTAACATCTCTGGTGTCTGTTTCTATTGTTACCCAATCTGCGCTGGTATTCACAATACCTCCCAACTGAGGCAGGAGAATGTAATTAACAAGCTGTTTACCTCTCCTTCCAGATCATTAATAAATATGTTAAACGAGACCGCTACCTTGCTGAGTGATGCAAAAACCTGATGAGGCACATAGTTTGCTTTTTAGTTCTCAACCCATGCTGATGACAGTGAGATTCCTTCAGAGCAAACTCCCTTCCAAACCTGCAGCTGAGCTGAAATTCATTTCCCCTTAGCCAGTTGCATGGGCACCCTTTCCCATCAGTTCTCGTGAACCTGGAGATGTGACAACAAAGCTTATGCCTGAAGGAGGTGTAGTTTGCTGACTCACCTTAGCGTGACACATGTCCTACATCTCACTACAGAGATCATTTCCCTTTCACAGAGTAACTGTGATACCCCATCCACAGGACCTTGAAGCACCACCAGTCCTCAGTACTGCTCTTGGGCAACTTATGTCCCAGACTTTACTATCCCTAATCCACATTTACATTTCCTTGCCAGTCAGCTGAGATGCATGTTGAGCATTGAAGAGGTGCTACACCAAACAGGAGCTCAGAGCAGACAAGTTAAAAGGCAGTTCTTTGCTAAACTTAATTATTTAGCTTCTTTTAAAAATTTTCTCCAACATCTGCCTACACCAGCAAGATTATGGTGAGACATAAATAAAGAAGCTTTGTGCAGAGCTACAGCTCTGTTACACAAGGTCTATAAGGATGGAGCGAGAAACATGTGCTTGATTTCACTAGAGCTGCTCTTGCCTCAAGTCAGGCAAGAGCCTAAAAAGACACTTAGGGTGCCCTCCAGTTCCCTGGTTACCTGATGTCCATAGAACAGCCTTTCAAAGATCAGAAAAGAAAGCTGCAATCAGTGTTACCTGCTTTTATCACAGCTGCATGGCTTTGTCTTTGCCTTTCCTCCTGTAGGGAGATTGCAGGGACTGCTCTCTGGACCCCAAGGAAAAAAGGCCTCCTGGTATCTAATCAGGTTTCCTGGGGACTGCCATCATAAGTTCCAGAGACAGTCTTTACACTTAACATAATGTTTGCTTGGTGGAAGATGGTAAGTTTCTGCTCTATGACAGACTTTGATCCCTTGATCTTTCAGAAGATAAAAAACTATTTGAGGATGCTCCAGGAGAGAAGATGCACTCTGAGGCAACCCATTTGGGTGCCTTCCCAACAGCCCATGAGTCCCAGGCAGCTTCAAGGGCCTAAGGTGACATTATCTGCCCAGGCTGCATGTCCTTGGTGATGCCTGTCCAGAGGTGAAGGGCTGCTGGGGAGCACAAGTGGCAAAACTGTGGAGATCCCAGCAGACACAGCCTGTGTTCTTCTGCTCTCTGCCAGTGTGGAGGGATCTCTGCAAAACACTGCGACATCCACAAGGTGGCAAATTCAGCTGAAAGATGTTCCATTAGCATCTTATTTTTCTGTCAGTCTCCAGTGAGGATGAGGATGAAGAAGAGGGCAAAAGCTAAGAGAAATAGAGGGATCCAGAAAGGCTGGAAAGCCTCAGACTGTATCATCTTAAGCTATCTAACAGAAGCACTAGAAAGTTCATCCTTTAATTTTTCCTTGTTTATTTGATTTTACTGTGTACTTGCTGTCAGCAGTGGTGTGTCCATGGGGCAGGTGTCTGTATTCTTCCCTCTGCCAACAGAGAAGGTGAGAAGTGCTCTTCCAGCATTTTCTAGCCTCTATAGTCACCTTGGGCAGGGAGACGGGTTTGCTTGCTTGTTTTTCTTAATGGATAATTAACATTGCAGGCAGCAAGTGACCTGGGAGAGGAGAGAAAGTGTGCATGCAAGTCAGCCTTCAGACTGTCCCCTGGGCCATTTGCTGACCTTGGCATCTGGAGGGCCTTTCCTGTGACTTTGGTTTTCCTGATGCTCAGTTTGCTGCTGGATGGTGCCCGATGGATGCCAGAGACATGCCTCAGCCTTTCCCCATCATCCTTGTTTACAGGCCAATTAGTGGGTGCCAGTTTTGTTTTGCAGCCAGCACATTAGCCACCCCAGTGATTTAACAACTGCAATTTTCATTTACAGTTGACTTTGAACAGCCAGTTTTATATATACACGGGGAAATAATGGTATAATTAACCTAGGAAAATCCATTAAAAGGGTGCGGATGTTCAAAACAAGGAGTACACAATTAGGAAACCCCATGACTGAGATTACTGCTGAGATCTAATTCCTCCCTACACAGCTCATCTCTACGTGGATTTGAGATGGGAACAATTTTCTCTGCAAGGCTTTGTTACCAAAAGTTTCACCAATTTTCTAAATTTTACTCCTCTAATGAAAAAAAAATCAAAATTGTGAATGAAAAATTAATTTAAATGTTTTGAATCAATGGGCTTATTAGAAAATACCTCATGTTAATTTTGGATAGGTTGTATTTTAATAGTTTCAAAATGGTTTGGGGCAGTTTGGGTTTTTCCTTTCTGGTTTGTTTTTACCTCCAATCAGGTAATTTTTAAAAATGAGGACACATTTTGGATCTTGTGCATTTCTTCCTCTCTTAGAAAAGACCAAACACTTTCTCCCAACTTCCAAACATTTCATTGCAAACATTTCTCAAGTTAGTTTTTCAAGCTGGCTGTGTCCAGAAAACCAATACAAAAGAGACTTCTTACACAAATCTGTATTCCCTCACACAAAGGTAATTAAAAAGACATTCTCCACTAGTTATCATAAACACTGTTTAATCAGGTGTCCACAGGCTGTTTGCTCCACCAGGCTGTTTGCACAGGATGGATAATATTCAGCAAGTCCATGGCCACTATTTCTTTTCATGCTTATCAGGTAGCTTTTCCTGACCTCTCTTTTGGACCCTGCACACCACCTAGATTAATATTCAAATTTGTGAACTTGGCTTTCCCATGGCACTTGATCCAGTGGGCTGCAGTTCTGCCTCTCTGGGGAGAAGGAGATGTCATCCTTGCTTCTGATAAAAAAAGTGACAAATTCTGTCTGTTTGGGGGAATATTGTGGTGTCTTAGAAATATGGACCTTGGGGCACTTCTTCAGCAGGTTTAAA
The DNA here is from genome assembly GCA_035041135.1 of Platyrinchus mystaceus. Lineage (NCBI taxonomy): Eukaryota > Metazoa > Chordata > Aves > Passeriformes > Tyrannidae > Platyrinchus > Platyrinchus mystaceus. The sequence goes on from JAWWLV010000100.1 coordinate 63,469,979, forward strand.
TCTGTCCCACTGATGTAAAGGGATGCCTCTTTGTTCTGTTTTGGGTTTGTTACCAACTGAACCTTATAATTCTGCCTCTGTGTTGGATGTGAGTTGGCTTGCTTTGCCTTGGCTCCTCTGGTAGAGTACGAGGCAGTGTCTTTCATGATCACACTGGGCACCTCACAAGCAGGTACAACCCACTGGAGTGTCCCAGCTCCCACACCAGCCCCACTCACAGCCCTGGGTGAGCCACCACCTACTATCTGTCCCATCCCATCCTGACACAGGGCTCCTACTACATCTCACTCCCATTCACCTTCACTGGATCCCACTGCAGTGGCCCCCAGTGAGCTCCACAGCCACGCTGTTCCCTTTCCCTCTGTGTTTATGTTAATAAATATATTCAACCACTCAGGGACAGGGGTAACCCCAGGCTCTCCACTATTAACCTTTCTGCCTGCCGAGAATTGGCCGTTTGCTCCTTCCTTCCCTGTCTTATCTTGGTTTTAATCCATGTCTTGGCTTTTCCTCTCATCCTGTGGTTACCAGGTTTCCTTAATAGCCTCCTGTGAGGGACTTTATCAAAAGCCTTTCGAAAGCTTAAATAAATTATAGGCACAACTCCACCATTCCCTGCTATCTTCTTAACCCTTTTGGAGGATTCCCAGCTCAAGTGAGAGAGCAGATCCCCTGCCTGCCTAAATGGGACCATGGCCAGCTCTGCACAGAGCCTCTGGGGCTTTTCCTTGTCTCCTGCCTGGTTCAAAAGAATGTGGCACTAATGATGCTGAAACGTTTTCCAGTGCCACTTCAGGAGAAGGAGGTACTCCTGAGAACTGAAAAGCCACCCATTAATTTCCTTCACTCAAAAATACGTTGTGCTGTTTGGTGGATTTGGGAGGATTTGATTTGACTTCTGTTTTAACTTTGATTTGCAATTATGACTATACATGGACAAGTATTAGGCAATGACGGTATTTCCAAAAATGTACTGTGCCATGCAGGTATTGAAGGAGGTTATTTCAATGATTTTTTAAAGGGTTTTTATAAATAATTTTGAAGCAGAAGGAATCCACATGAGATGAATCCAAGCCTCTGGTGGAAAAGCCATTTCGGGAATCTGAAACATAATGGTCTTTCCCCAGATCCATGGCGTGTTCCTGCCCTTTGAGTTTTAGCTTAGCACAAGTCACAGATGAAAGAGGCACCCCTGCTCTTGGGTGAGGACAGATGGTGAGTGATGCTTGCTTCCAAGCTGGGGTGCCTTTGAGTGAGCTGTACTCCCTTGTGTGGGTCGTGGGATGGTGGCAGGTCATTGTCACATTTAATTGGCAGGAGAACATGCCCAGCCTTAACACCTCCAGGTAACCTCATGGATGAGCCACAGTGGGAAGTGTGTCCTCTCAACAAAATATGTCCCTGCCCTCCACCTTTTCTTGAATTCAGTACCTGGATTCAAAGTGCATTTTGCAGCTTGACAAGAAGGGCAGGCATCTCCTGCAAGTCCCAGGCTCCCCTCGGACATGTATCCCTGTTGCTGCAAGTGGCCCCAGCACCCCCCATCACTTCATCTTTTCAAACCTTTTGTGGAGGTCATCGATGGGATATTTAACACCCTGGGGAGCATGCTGTTGAGCCTCAGTCATCTCCTCACCTCTTTTTACCTCTTGCCAGCTTTGGGAGTCATACCCCACCCTTCTGGGGTTTTTCTCTCCTACTTGTTCATCAAGCTGCGTCTAAATCAGAGCAGCTCAATTGCATTTTTGCTGAAATCTCCTAGGTAATTTGAATGAGATTGGCTCAGCAGGAAGCGATGTGTCGTCTCTGCCTGCGCCAGGCAACTCTGTCATTGTGTGCCACCTCCATGGCCATTCCAAAGCCCTGCAACTGCCCCCTGAGAGACCAGGACAGCAGGAAAAAACAGGGTGTGATCACCCACAGGAGTGTCTGGGGCTGTGAAGCCCAGAAAACTTCCATGTAATGCATCAGGACCTGACCTGATCTCCATCCTCCTTCAAATTCCTTCCTGTGTTGCACAGCAAGGACAGGACTGCAAGCAATTGCCCTGCAGTAAATGTAGATGGCACAGATGGACAAGAGAAGAGCTGTTGCTTACAGAGGAGTTCCCTCACCCCCCTTGGTGTAGGATAAGCTCTCCGTCAACTGGGTGTTTCCATGAGCAAGGCAGCACCTGATTTAGCAGTGCATTGCTGGGCACAAGGTTAATGTCTCTCTCCATCTGCTTAGGGCTCTGCGTATCTTGACGGTTTGGTGTTAATAACAAAAAATAAAAAGAGCTCTGCCATGTGTACAGACTTTCATATCCCAGGTAGCCTGAGTGTGAATGCCTAATGCCTGCCTGATTATTATTCGCTTGGTATTCAATAGTTTGAAAAAATAAAAAGTCCTATAGTTAGAGAGTGAGATAGGACTGTTTAATTTCAGGCCATTATCTCCTGGTAATTGCTTGAGGAATTTCATTCTGTGCAAGTGCAATGGAAAAAAAATCAGGTTTTTTCCCCGTTTATGGGGGGAAAAAAAAAAAAAACGACCTTGCTTTTCTCCAAGGGGTTCAGGGCTTTCAGGCCATGGCTGGAAGCAAGAGCTGTGGCTGCTTTATTGAACTTACATTTCATTTCCAGCATGCATCCAACCCGCATGTAAATTATAATGAGAAAAGGGGAAAAAACAAAGAGATAGAGCTCAAGAGATGGGAAATGATAATGAAATCAAATGAACTCAGGGCCTTCAAAGACTAAGAGAGCCACAGACAGACAGATATGTACATAGTGACAAAGATAGAGAAAAGAGACACACATGAGGAGACAGAAACAGTAGAAGGCAGATAGAGCCAGACAGAATTAGGGACTTGAACCCACAATGTGCACAAGGACATAACATGTGAGTGATCCTGGAAGGATCTCTGCTTCACACACACCTCTCCAACCATGGTTCTGGAATGTACAACTCCCAGGAGGCTTCAGCTGCCACTTTTCCCTGAATGTCCCAGTCCTGCCATGCTGCTTCAGAAGTCCCAAGAGCATGTGATGAAACCTAACACCATTTTCTCCATGGGAAAGGACTCTTTCAAATATACAAACTCACAATTCTGTCCTTCCCAGTGCAGCTAGGCCATGGAGCTCAGCATGTTGGAAGGATGTGCCCAGTGCATGACCTGATCCGGGGGTCATTCATTCCGGGAAACAGGAAAAGGGAAAAGTCCCAGTAAACTCTACTGTTTGCCAGTCACCTGCTTGATGGGAAAAGGATTCAGCATTCCACTGTGGTCCAGACTGAGTCTGGGACATGGAAGACAGCCAACCACCCCTGCCCAGCTGGGAATGTGGACTTGAGGTTGGAGAATGGGAGCTGTTCTACTGCTGA